>LAPY01002459.1:12076-23739 GCA_000970635.1 Eragrostis tef
CCGCGGTAGCCCGCCATCGTCGGGAGGTAGGTAGCGTAGCGGCGGTGGGATCGAAGGCTTGTGGTACCTCCCTGTACTACAGGTACAGCACAGTCGCGAAGAACTTGAAGCGTTTCGTGAAGAAGACAAGGTACTAGCTAGCTAGCGGGCCCAGAATTTCATAGGCTGCGCTCAAAACATGGGCTTCTTATGGGTTGGCAAAGTAGAAGGCAAGGGCTCCATGGGCTGTAGAAGAATGTTCGTTGGAAGCCCGTTTCTGGTCCAGAGTCCAGAACACTATGGAGGTTACAGGCAGCCCATCTTAGAATCGGAACTGCTAGATCAGGTTCAGAGCATTTCTGCTTCGTCCTGAACTTGCACGGATCGCAGTCGCAGCGAGCGCCCCTTTGGCACCAAACATGAGTACAGCACCAGTAAACTGCTCTTGCAGCTCGGGCGGCACGCACGCCATGAAGAAGAAGAAGAAGAAGAAGAAGAAGAAGAAGAAGAATGTTATCCAAGGCCATGGAGAACTCCTTGGATACCGCTCAACATGTATGCAGTTGTATTTCTGACACTAATGTATAACTCAACGCCCATGCTGTTCTAGCTAGGTTGCCAACTCGATTCCTCATGGACTGTCGCTGCATATCATGTACAACAGTACACTGTTTGGCTACTTCAGCTAGTGACTGTCGCCGTTGCGATCTTAGCAGCCAGATCAAAGGACGATTCTGATAACACAGGCGAAGAAGAGAATTTCATGTGCGCCCCGTACCATGCATCAAACAACCTAGGTGATTGACAGACATACGTGCTTCCAAATCGCATCCCGACCGCAATGTCCGGAATGATTGACCCATAAATAATCAGGGCTGTTGTATTGGTTTTTCAGAAATGAGTGTTTTTATTGCATATCTTGGGTGATATGTAATGCACTGGGCTGAATGTAGCAACTGCATCATCAAGAATGATTCCTGCAAGTTACTCCCAGCATAAACCATGCTAGCGATCAGTTTTGGTTGTTGACCAAGAAAAAGTCTGCTAACTCAAATGTCATTTTTGAGCGAAAACTGACACAATAATGTCAATGAAAAGCATGAAAGAAACAGCATTTATTGAGAAGATAGAGATGCTAATGTAGGGTTTGGTAGCCAGGGAGCTCATGATTAGCAAGCAGTTCTGATCAATAGCAGCACTAATAAACCTCGTTTAGCCCATAGTACAACTGTACTAGAGAGCAATCTCCAAACCACCTGCAGGCCGCCAGCAGAGCAACCAACCGACCCTATCATTCAGGACAACCCGTACGTACTGAGTTGCAAGTGGTCGCATATCCAACTCGCCAGCCAGAATCCAAGAACGATGAACAGGCTTATATTTTGTTATTTTTTTTATCTTTGCATTCAGTGAGTGGTTTCACTTGTCGGTGATTCAAGAAAGCCAAAATCTCTTCTTCCCTGGCTCTGTTTCTTGCGGAGAAAGTAAGACATGTTAATGCAGGGCTAGAGGTGCTGATGTACATACTATTCGGTTCAACGAAGTGCGTCTGAAACTCTCAAATCAACATTGCCATCTTCTCCCTTTCCAAAATAAATAAATAAATAAATAAATGCTATAGACTTATACCTAAAGCCGTTTCTGGATTAGCTAGAAGCAAAAGACAGGAAAGCAGTAGAGATCACTGAAAAGAAGATTCCGTCCTTTCTTTTCCCAAAAAACTACCCTTCCAGATACTGACAGACCAATATGAAGAATCTTTATATCTAAAAGAAAAAAGGAATCTAATTCCCACGGTTGTTGTATACAGCATCAGCAACTACCTACTAGTACACCAGATTCCCGTGAATCCCCTCACTGTACGCCACTGATGTAGGAGAAATCAATTTGTTAAGATATTCGTGTGCTTTTTGCAGCATGTAAGCACATATCGATGAATGTAAGGTATTGCTGGCAGAATGATATTCTACCATGTACACACAGTAGTTGTAGATCTCAACTCTGATACGTATCTCCATGTAGTAACACAAGTTAACACGACGTTCGTCAGAAGACGTTGATGGATACTATCTTTAATGAGCCTGATGCCGATCCTACACCAACAGCTCAACCTCATGGGTTCCATTGCGACTTGAGTAGTACACCTGTTGTGCCATCTTCTTTGCTTGTTTCTTTCATTCCTTGCGGGGAAGTGTAATGAACCAAGTTACTACCTACTTGAGAACCTAAATCGTTTCGAATAGTATTTATGATAGGAAAAAACCTGCATAAATTCAAATTCCATTGGCAAAATGAAGGTATTACAAGGTCACTAGTATTTTAGAAGGATATGGTACCTTTTCCTCTTTTTGTAAATTCCGTTACCTGGAACGAGATAGATCAGTTTGTAGAGGGACTACTCCTGGATCACGTGAGAAGCATGCACGTGTGGAGGACCTTGCTTGCTTGTGATGCATACGTGAGTGAGCCAGCCAGCAGAAAGCGACTAGCCCATGGTTTTTGTACAAAGCTAGTAGGCATCTGGAATTACACGGAAAATGGGCAAACCAAAATATCAAAGCAGACTCATCAATCAATCACTTCTCCTCTGAATCTTCTCTTTATAACTTCCTGCTTCCACCTATAAACCCGTGGATGATCGGTTCTTCGCTCCAGAAAATAATCAACATATATACGTGCTCACATCATGGAAGAACGAAGCTGGTAATGGATGGAGATGCGTGCGGGGATCGACGATAGAACCCCCATGTTGATTGGTTTATAAAAGTAGAGAGGATTGAGATCACGTCGTTTTCCTCAAGCCACTGATTGATTTTTGCTGACGACCACCTTCCCCACACTGAGTACGTGCCAAGATTTGGCACATCACCCCGCTTCATACCATCTAATTCTCGTGCTTATCTTCTGAAGCTATGCATGTTTCATATCAACACGAATGATGGGTGCAAACAACGCCGCAACGGAATGCGCTCATCATATATAGCACACAACAACAAACTCATCTCGAAAAACACAAGCAAGAATGGTATATATACACAAGTTTCTTAATTTAATGTCCAAGCAAACATATCGACATAAATAATTACAGATGCTTAATCAACCCCAAATCAAAACACTTTACACGGCTGGCCAAGGTCCAAAAGTACGACGATGGAGGTGAAAGAAAGAATAACAAATGTTCTGCAAGGCTTTGCATGCGCAAGTGTGTATCATACTTTTTGTGCAGGGATCTACGTACGTTGGCAAGAGACGGTAAATAATTTACCAGCAGGCTCAGCTCGGAGATGCTGATCATTTCTTCTCCTCCTCGGCCGGCGCCGCCGCAGCTTCCGCCGGCTTCTCCTCCTCCTTCTTCTCCTCTTCTTCTTTCTTCTCCTCAACCACCTTCGACGACGCAGCCGGCGCCGCCTCCTCAGCGGCGGGCTCCTCCTTCTTCTCCTCCTCCACAGCGACTTCCCGTGGGGTGGCTTCAGCTGCTGCGGCGGCGGCGGGCTCCGGCTCGGCGGGCTTGGGGATGAAAGGCGCCGCCTTGTCCAAGATGAAGGTGATCGCCGGGGCGAGGGGCGTGGTGCCGGACTTGGCCACCGCGTCGCTCACCAGCTTGGCTCCAGGGAATTCTGCACATTAAAACAACCGAGGACGTCAAACTATTGTTGTTATAATAAATAGTCTTTGTCATTTCCCTCATAATAAACGCAGTGTTATGATCTGTTTGCAGATTAAACTAAAACTGTGTAAGCTTCTGTTGGAAGAAACAGCTAGAGTAGTCGTTGAGAAGATTCCTATGCAGTTCGACTGTCATGAAAGGAGAATACAGGCTGGTTTGTCCATAACGGTACAGGATAAAGTTAACACAAGAAAACGACTCAGACAAGAAAGAGGAAAGAGTCGAAAACAAGGAGGAGCCTGTAGTTGTTTATAAACATAGACGATGGTCGATGGATAAACTAAAGAAACTATGCTAGTATTACTGCAACTGTAATTATTTTTGAAAGATGGTATGGTCTCTCGTACGTACGTAAGCCTACTGTTGCGATGCAAAAAAGACTAAAATGGCATCTACAGGAAACAGAGCTAGTATATAAATTACGAGCAAGGATAATCGTGTATGGCCATGCTTACCGATCTTTGCCAACTCATCAAGGAACTTGATAACTGCAGCCGAGTTCTTCTTGGTGACCCTGACTGGTTTCTTATCCTTGAACAAAGCCTGCACTCAACACGCACGTCTATTTATTAGCAGGTAAAAACAACGGTTGCGTATCAGCAACAAGACCACACACTTATCTATATTTCTGAAGCAACCTCCCCAAAAGAACAGAAAAAGCAAAAGAAAACAACTGTAAATGCTCTCAATTACCTTAACCTCAGGAGGAGAGCCTTCGTAAGCCTCCACAACCTTGGGCTCCAGCTCCGTCTTCTTGTCCTCAATCTCCTTGTCAAGCTCCTCCTGCACATGTCATGAAGAAAGAATAAATAAGTGATGAAACAAGAAGTTTGTATTAGAGAAAGCATCATCTGAACCCAAAATATGCATGATTACCTTGTTGAAGGATTTCAAGAACTCGAGCGCCGCGGCCTTCTTGCCATCCTTGTCGAAGATCTTGTTCAGCCGAGGCAGAACCTTGCTCCAGAGACCTCCTGCCATCTTGCTGATCTACCTTCCACAAATCTCTGCTGATCGGTAAAAACAAACTAGAGAATCAGTTTATTTTCTCATGACACTGAAACCTCCCAAAGAGAAAGATATCAAAGGAAGAATTGAGCTGGAAGAAACCATACGTGCAGCAGCAACAGCAGGAGGAGATGGGATGTGGAGTTGTGATCACCAGCCAAGCCAAGCCTATAGGATCGATGGACACGACGCCCTGAGAGCGATATATAACGGGCCGGCAAGAAAGCCACCCTGAGATCACAACGAATTACGGGGTTGCCCCCACCATAAGGTGGCATGGTTGTCTGACGGAGCCAGGGGTACAAGTGTCAAAAGGAAGGAAGATTATGGAAGGCATGTCATTAAGCCAGCTAAGAAGGCTTGGCCCCTGGAGATGATGAAGTCTTTCTTCTCTCGTCGTGGCACAGCAGCAACCTGCGCTGGAGTAGGGACGAGGATTACTGTTGCTGGGATCCTCGGCGCCATGATTTGTTGATCCCCTGTCAGTGTTCTGAAAACACACACTCAAGATCCCTCACAGAAGATCAGGAACGGCTTGATGAGACTACTACTACTACTGCCATTCTCGCCTGTGGCCCACATTTGCTCAACGGCGGACCCCACCATAGGCAGTAGCGTGAGCTCCTCAAAGAAGCAACTCCCCGGCCAATCACAGCACTGGACAAATGATCCCATTTGGTTTGATTTGATTCCGCAAGTTTTTTAAGTAAAATATAGGAAACCTGCCGCCAGCTAATCTTGTGTCAGTGAACTTGTCCAACGCCAGAGGGTCAAATTAAATTAAACCCAGCAAATTCCGCATCAAATTCGGAATCTTCTGGTGGCTCTGATATAATTTTGGCTTTGCCATTGCTAGACGCAGCAAATATATATACATACTGGTACAGGGGTTGGCTAATTAGCGTAGAAATACGAGCAGTTGATACGTCCGTGTGCAAGAAGAGGACACGACAGGGTGTGCGCATCTCATGTAGTGGGGGTGGCTGGCATGAAGGATTGAAGGGTACCTCTACCAGCTATGACAGCTCTCTCCTTTTCCAAGTTGCGAGGTAGGCGACACACACCAGCCACACCGGGGCCTGCCACGTCGGCCGCTCGCCATGTCGTACATGCCATGCTCATCCAAATTCGGGGAAAAGTCTAGTTTGTCTCACACCAATTTGTGACGAACTCTCTCGTATTTATGCAGGAGAAGTTGTAGTGTATGGGGGACAAACAAGTCGAATGCAACTTTTTATCGTGTGGCACCGTAGTTTAGTTTAATTGTGATACAACCTCGTGTGATGCCGGAATGCTCCTGATCCTAAATCACCTAATGTAAGGTACCAGCCATTCGGATGTTTGCATTTCTGTTCTAAATATAACAGAAATACTGTTTAATTTGTGTACGTCCACTTGTCACATGACAACTCCCCCATTTGCTGTCACCTCCTCTAATTATGATCCCATTGTGCCAGCCAGTTTAGCAAGACCAGCTCACTGACACATGTATGGGAGCCTCAACCAACAAAAACATTTTTTTTTTACAAAACAAAAATAATTTTCAGCCTCAAAGAAAAAAAAATAGTAGGCCAAGCATGATGCATTTGGATTTGGTGTTTCTAACTCCTGTGCAATTAGGTCAGAAACTGCTCCTGGGAAAACTAATCAACATTCGGCGGTCTCAGGAATCAAATTTCAAAGTCAAGTTACTTGTTACGGATGGACACTCAACCGTGAGTTCGCATTAGTTGGTCAGATTTCTGTATGCGCATACATTTTTAGGGGTTCAAGCAAATCAAGATTTAGGATAACCATGAAGACACATCATGCTCAGATCCCTAAGTTTAATCAGAAAAATTAAAGTGCTCTGTTGCCCTGCAGATTTTGAAAAAGAAGACAATACTAGGTAAGTGTCCATCCTGTGTATTACGTATGTACTACATGTATGACTGTATAATTTATGATTATTTTGCGGATTACTAGTATAATTTATTATCCTTAAACATTGGGTTCATTGGTTGCACATGATTTAGTTCTATCTCTAAAACGATTGAAGATACTCAAACTAGTACTCCGTATTTGTTTGCGAAGGATACAGCCTCAGTTCTTTCATTACCAAGATTGAGCTAGCTGTCCATCTCGCCATAAACTTGCAGAAGTAGTCAATGATGATTTGACATCATCACATACGATGGGATAGATTAAGCACCCATCAGAATGAAATCTTATCAGTCGTGCATGTCGTCAGAACTACAGAGGCACAGTAATGCAAATGCAGTCAAGATTTTCTGGAACATTCAGGGCCAATTAGCTGTGACAATAGCTAGAAGATACGATCTTTGTCGACGCTCAACGAAGCTGGCACGATCATTGTTGTCTTGTTGATATGGCTTTCCTAACATTAACTAATATAGGTTGAACGTAATTGCACTACACGTAGGTGTGCACATCTAAACAGCTGGATGCTTGGCTCCAACATGGAATTGTTTGAGCCTGACCTGAGCTGGCACGTTGCCAGGTATATACATTGAACTGAGAGGGACATCGCCCAAATATTTCGCAATCTCAAATGACATGTCCAGATGCATTGATACACGAGCGCTCTTGATACATTGCGTTGGCTCCTTTTGTTTCTGTTGCTGATGCACCTGTTCCATGCACTCAGGTTGCTTACAAACACACGAGTGCCTCTTCATGGTTACATGCTCTTGTCAGTAGCTTCATGCTCTTTTGTGCCGCAGGTTAACTACATATGTAGCTATCTAAACAAAGTGTGGATTTCTTACCTGTCATTCATTCCACCAGAAGTAAACAACTTCAACTACTGACCAGAAAATAGCAAAGAAATGCAGAACCTGAAATATCTGGCCAGATGCAAGGAGGGTAGAGGGCTTTCAGTTTCAAACATGAAACGTCAAATCCCTAGAATTTCCACTGTTAGATCCAATCCCTCAAAAAAAGAAAAGAAAAATATCAAACTAAATATATTGGTAAAAAGAGCCTTTCCCATGAGTTTAACAATGAAAAATGTATCATCGACAGTGCATTTGTATGTCTCCAATCACCAGTGACATAAGAGAGAGTATCAACTTATTCAGAAATCAGAATGAGCACTGCTGAAATATGCTGCTCTTATTGTCTGACTAGCAGTACGACAACACTTCACATACATCAAACATGGGCGTCACCTAACTTGGACGCCAAGCTTTCAAGCGATTGAGAGACCAGAACTGGTATTACAAACGAGATGTTATGCTTTGCTGCAGGACTCCAATTTACATGCGCGAAGACTTGAGTCTAGATACAGGAAGAAAACAGAGGGAGAAGATGGGGGAAAAAAATCAATGCCCTACATGGCTACAATCCTAAAACACTAATGCACCAATCTAGAATCTACACTCTTCTAACCACCTGAACAACAGGTGTGCAGTAGAATTTGGCACTTGAGCCTCATGAGGAAGAATTCAGTAAGAAACTGTATCAACTTCTGGGCTGCTTCTAGTCTAGCATGCCACATCCCGGAAGAATTCAATAGGAATTGATGGCGGACATGGCTTTTTTGCGGCACATTTGTACTGAGGAAAGGAGGGAAACCAATGGTATTAGTATTAATAGCTGTAATATTATTGATTGAAGAAAATAGGGAACCACGTCCAGTTACCTTATGTTGACTGTACTTTTCTCTGATTGCAGGAAGGTTACTCCCAGGACCAACACTGGAAAGGCGGTGCAGTGCCTTCACACAGTCGCATAATTCTGAGGGCTTGTACTGTGTGTAATGAGCAAGGGTGGAATTCTGCTTTCATGTTTGCAAAGAGAAGCACATGTTAGTTCATGCAGCTATTTGATCTAGAACCTGCTACAGAGATATAGCAAATGGAAACATGGTGATACCACCTACCCAAGGACGCTTTGTTGGCTGGAGAATAAACTTCGCCAAGAAGACTGCTGAGGCAGCTATTAGTGAAGGAGGGTAAGAAAGTAGATTGTACTCCAACAGGGATAGTTCAGAGATATAATTGGCTAGGAACTCCAGATGCAAAGCTGGCTCCTGTACAAAGAGACGTCATAAGTCCAATGCAATAGCATATGTATAACTAATTATGGTGGTAAGAAGAGTCTGATTAAGACTGCAGTACCTCATCACATACTTGTGCAGCACGAACAAATCTCCTGTTGTGAGCATTTAAAATAGTTAGTGATGTTCTATCTGCATTAGCACAATAAAACATTAATAAGATGAAAGAGAGCGGACCTCAAAAAGCATTTTGCTGTTGGTGCAGTCATTTCAAACTTCAAATAATTCAGGACAGAAGCTTCCATTTCTAAAACCTGTTTCATGTGCAAGTTAGAATGATGGTAACAAACAAAAGACTATTGAATAGGCTAAAAGCAAGGAACAGTAAGAAATATTGCATTACAGACCTCATCTCTGAAGTATGTGTTGTCAGTTATGTAGCAAAACTCTTCTACTTGGGGTGCACATATCTCCTCGTATTTTCTGAATTTGATGTTTCCAAAATATCAAAATCAGTATGCCAAGGGTTTTAACCGAGAATAAACGGCAGAATTTGAGGACTAGTTGGATCTTACGCTGCGATAAGCATACAAGCAACACCGAGTAATTGCAGCCTTTGGCGGTTGATCTCATTGCCAGAAAGATAGCGGTCAATGTAGTTAACTGTCAGATATAACGTATCAGGAACTAAACGATATTCTTCAGAAACCTGCACAAGGGAAAAGTATGAGAAATCACACAAAATTGAACATGTGAATTTTAATTAAGTTTATTTTGTACTGCAGAAAAGCTTACTTCAACAAGCCAATCTATCAAAATAGCCCTCATGCTTGGGTTGACATCCTTTTGAATTGTTTCCATAAAATCAGTTGATGGCCTTTTCCTTGTCTGCTAGAAAGCAAAGAAGCCTTGTTAACAAAATGCATATTCTAAGACTCTAGAGTGTGTGTATCAATCAAGTATAGCCAAATCAAAGACTTTTATCATCAGAAGAACATATTTTAACATTGATTTGATTCAATCACGTTTTGCCATGGCTCCATGCACCAGTAAAACAACTTTATAAGATAATCAGTTACCTTTCATTTACCGGTAAGTGAACACTAATATACTCAAATAACAAGCAACTACACAACATATGGACTTGCTCATTTGGCACAATTGACTTGCTCATTTGACAAATAAGTACAATCAAAGCATTTTTTATTGTTTTCCAAATAGCAAAAAAGCAACAACTTTATGTTCAATGTCACATCAGCAGAGAAGAAGTGTCACCTCAGCCTCTCGCAAGTGCATGTAGATGTCAGAAGCAAGAGTAGCACATAACTGCGGATCCTCCAAGTCATTATCAACATCACAAATGTTGTCAATTTCCATTGGAGCAGGGGTGTTCTTAATCCACTTATTTTCTGAAAAAGAAAGAGGACCACAGATGAATCTACAATAAAATTAACAAGCAACACTTAGAAACACAAGCCCTTAGAAGAATTTCAGCAAACCTTCAAAATTTCTATCTTCCGAGATATGTAGGTGTTCATTTGCCCGTCGCTGCAAAGAAGCGAGCATTGAGTCCCCATTATCGATGTACTCAAAGTCCGGGCTTTTCATAGAGTCACAAGTTGACATTGTTTCATCAATGGAAACCGAGTCGCGTCCAGGAGACACAAAGTTGCTGCAGGGTACAAGGGCAGGCACAGCATTCGACACATGGAAAATGGTAGGCACTTTAGGAGGAGGAACATTGTGCTTTTGCGTCGTTCTGTCATGCCGAGATACAGCTGGAGCTGGCTTGGTTGAAACCGATTTCACAGCAGAACCCCGGGTGGAGCTCACATTGCGAGCACTTGCCAAAGATCCCTTCTTAACAGGCGCAGCTGAGGTAGCTGAATTCAACTTCTGCACGAGAGTTGAGCAAAATGATTCTCCTCTAATTACTCTAAAAAAACAGTAACAAATGCAGAGTATCATATTGCAAGAGAAGATTCCAAAGCAAACAAAAACAAAAGGATGCCACATTGCCAAAACCAAGGAACTTTCATTTGAAATACTGATAAGTTTTGTACGGCAACCATCCAAGTACAGTTAGCCTTTTTGACCATCAGTAGTTACCCAAATTTAAACCAAGAACGAGTACAAGTCCATGAGACAGTACTAGCCTTAGGCAAAGGCAACGGGGAAAAAAAAATACTCTGCTAGTAAAGTCGCTAATAAAGTAAACTGATTACAGGCAACAGTACCAGTACGAGATCACAAAATCCGTCAGATTGTGGAAATGTGAAAGAGGATATGCCCCAGACAAGCTAAATTAAATGCACGCAGGACACGCCGCATCAGCACAACAGATTGATGAAGAAAAGAAAGATCTTGGAAGGCACAAGAACCCAAGAAGGCAAACACAATAAACACTAGCGACTGTTGACACGCTATCTTCTGCATTTGCAGAAAATCTCAAACCTTGCACAGATCGCTCAGAGGGACGTACTCTACATTTCGGCATCAAGAATTACCTAACCAAGAAACCTGAAATGCACTCAATCCGTCCCAAGAATCATCAAGAAAGTCATGCCGATACTACAAGAACAAAAAAGAATCACCACAAAAAGCCGTCCTGATTCTCTCCAGAACAACCAAGAATCATCAAGAAAGCCAGGCCGATTCTCCCAAGAACAACCAAGAATCATCCCGACAGCCACGGCGATTCGCGCCCGTGTCTTTCTCTTAAAAAACACGTGCCCGTTCAAGGATTCCCACCACCGAAAAAACTTGAATCCCCAATCCTTGAATTGAATGAATGATGCCTGTTGGTCGGAGCCGTACGTACCGTGCTGCCGGGCGGGCCCACGACCTTGCCGTTGGCCGCGGCCCTCCCCCCTCCGGCGGCGACGTTGGTGATGTTGCCGAGCGCAACGCGCTTCTTGGCCTGGGCTGCCCCATGGCCCGCCGCCTTGGGTCCTCCGGCGCTCTCCGCCACCGCGGGGCGCTTGGCTGTGGCGGGTGGCGCGGGGGAGG
>LAPY01002459.1:24529-40956 GCA_000970635.1 Eragrostis tef
CGTTGTTCGACATTGTGGCGGCCGAAGAGCAAGCGGCCAGGCCACGACCCCGTGTCCTTGAGCAAGGTCTAGGGTTTGGGGACGGTAGGGAGCGGATTGCGTCCAGACAACGCAGAGAGGATTTGGGAGGGGAGGACGCGGCGGAAGGCCGGAGGCAGGGGAGAAAAGGAGACGGCAGAGGAAGAGAATGAGAGAGAGAGACAGCAGTAATGAAGGGGTGGCTGTTTTAGTAAGAGCCCCCTGTACTTTTCAATTGTTTCCAATTATGCCACGGTTATTAGGCCGTTGATTGACACTGTCCTGTAGCATGGTTTGAAATTTAAATAGTAGCTCATGTCTCCGGTTGACGTTGGTAGCGCCCAAGGCAAGAGATATTATATTCATCGAAAATGTTTTACATACGATTGCCTCTTCTAATTAACCACACCGTTGTACAACCAAGCTCTCCAGGTTCTATGCAACTCACAATGTGAGTTCTTTGTTGATGTTTTTTTTCTTCTTCATGCTATACATTCATAAGAAGTTGCTCATGTTAATAGGACACAATGGTCGTACATTAACACAATCTCTTGCTTGAACCAATTGTGCAAAGGAATGCATGCGGAGAGCTTGATCATGTAATATTTTTTTTCTCTCTTGGGAAAGCAAAAGAGAGAAAAGGATCGTGTATTTTTGAAGACACGATGAGAAAAAAAACTTCAGAGAGTGGTCACATTTTGTTTTGAAATTTGAATCTTCCATGTGACGAGGCTCCTCCTGCCTGTTGCACCCACCCCGAGTCCATACAAGTGGAGGGAAACGGACGCCAGTTTTCGAACGCTGGATGGATATAGGCGATCGTGTCCGTCCAGTAGTAAGCTGCCCTCGTCCGTGGGCCCGCGTGTCAAGTTTGAACCACAAGGTGGTGATCCGAAGAAGGAACGGTTACCTGGCTCAGAGACGTTGGGAAGGGAGCGCATCAGCCGGTTTTAAATTCATTCGAACTCAACTGTCATGAGAGTGGAGTAGAGGCGTTGCAAAGCAGGAGGCGGTGGACCCCCACAAGCGCCTCCTGCTGCAGACATCTGAGTGCGTGATGTGGGGGGATCTTTTGCTCTTTGCATGCGGCCGCAACGACGACGCCCTGCACTTTTCAAATACTGCAAAAAAAAAGTTCATTCCTGGCATAGACATTTTCGCTTGCTTTGCTTCTGTCGACGAAAGCCGGAGCCTTGGCCGTTCAGCCAAACGGAGTACACTAGAGGGACATGGCACGGCAGGTATGCATGCATCATCAACACAGTCCGCAGGTTTAGACTGACTTCAACAGAATATGCAAAGAGCTAGGCAAAAGCAAAATGCACCTTCAGTTGCTACTGTGCATCCAAAATTTCCTTCCAACAGATTGAGGTGTTGCAATTTTGCAACAGTGGAGAGAGACGATCCAAAAATATTGGAAGTGATTGCAGGTGGGAGGCCATCCAACTGGCTAGCTGCAGGGACTCCGCTCTCAGTCCAATCCATTTCAGGCTTTTCAAGCGACTTGGGTATGGAGATATTGGAAGTGTTTACCTTGTGGAGCTAAGGGGGACAAACACATTTTTCGCCATGAAAGTGATGGACAAGGAGTCACTCATCACCAGGAACAAGCTGATTCGGGTAGAAACCGAGAGAGAAATCCTTGGACTTCTTGATCATCCTTTCCTTCCCACGCTATACACCCATTTTGAGACCGATAAATTCTACTGCCTTGTCATGGAGTACTGCTGTGGAGGCAACCTGCATTCACTCCGGCAGAAGCAACCTAATAAGCATTTCAGTGAACAAGCAGCCAGGTTGGTTCAACTCATAGTATCTTGACAATGTTTCATGTAAGGCTTGCATAACGACATATAACATTTCCTTTATCCTAATTCTCTTTTGCTGATTGTTTTGACTAGATTTTATGCTTCTGAGGTGTTGCTTGCGCTCGAGTACCTCCACATGCTTGGCATTGTCTACAGAGACTTGAAACCAGAAAATGTCCTGGTCCGCGATGGGGGACACATTATGCTGTCTGACTTCGACCTGTCTCTGCACTGTTCTGTCAGCCCAATGTTAGTCAAATCCTCATCGGTTCATGCAGGAGCCAATGGTGTGGAGAAAGGCTTAGTCCAAGCTCAGGGTGTCCAAGCTCAGGGTGCTAGCCAAGGCTGCATACAGCCGTCAGCATTCTTCCCGCGCATGCTCTCGAAGAGGAATCGCAAGAGCAAATCGGACTTCAACCTCAATGGATCACTTCTGGAGTTCAATGCCGAACCAACAGATGCAAGGTCAATGTCATTTGTGGGAACTCATGAATGCCTTGCACCCGAGATCATCAGAGGAGAGGGGCACGGCAGTGCGGTGGACTGGTGGACCTTTGGCATATTCTTGTATGAGCTGCTGCACGGCATGACGCCATTCAAGGGGAATAGCAACCGTGCAACGCTCTGCAATGTCGTAGAGCAGCCACTGCGATTCCCAGACAGCCCACCTGTGAGCAATGTTGCGCGCGACCTCATCCGTGGGCTCCTGGTGAAAGACCCTCTGAAGAGAATTGCAACCAAGAGGGGTGCCACTGAGATCAAGCAACATCCATTCTTTGAAGGGGTCAACTGGGCTCTCGTGAGGGGTGCTCCTCCACCTTCTGTTCCTGAACCTATTGACTTCAGTCAGTATGGGACCAAGGAGAAGAAGGTGCCGAGCAGTACAGCGGCGACAACTCCAAGTAGCTTACCCGCTGGTATTGCAGCAGCTAAGACGCCTATAGTTAGTTTTGAGTATTTCTAGATCTGCGCTCTGTCGGTTTTTGGTATTATTACTCTCTTAGGACTGAACACCATAGATATAGACGTCCGTATTGACGCTCCGAACCATACAATGGTTCTTGGAATCCTGGTATACTGAGATACCTTGTACAGAAGAAACGCGCGACAATGAATGATGGAAATGTTTACCTCTGCTATTTTTTACTGATGAACTGACGAATACACATGTAATTTTTTTTCTTCATCATTCTTGTGTATAATTTCTCATAATTTGTTCGTTACTTCAAAGAGTATCCTGCCTTTGGTTTGCTACACATCTGTCTGACCAAAGATTCACAAGCATGAATACCGTCTACGAGCCTTTCAGTGCGCCTGTATAACAATGATGGCAACTCAAGCCATTTTGATTTAATTATGTTGAAGATCCAAAATAAAAAAGGTGTAAAGTTCATTCTAGGAGTTGGCCATTGGAGTGGCACAGGTTTAGCCATTTCAACAGCAACAAAACTCTATACGGGCTTAGATAATATCTAACATCCAATGGATCAACTGTTCATTTCTGTCAAATGAATAAAGTCAGCAAGCAGATTACCACAGAATGAGGCTACCTTCACCAGAAATAGCTAATATTCGCCAGGAAATTCCTGTGCCAGGTACAAAAGGCCTTTTCTACGTATTGCAGGGCTTACCTCCAAAAACTTAACAGTGTTATGGTGCGTGAATCGTGATCTATTACACCATTTCACTTTTTTTTTTGAACGGTCACCATTTCACTTTTTAGTTAGGAAGGTGATTGTAACAGGTCAGATGTCCTGAAAGAATTCTAGCTGGCAGGCACGATCTCATCTGCTGATGATGCCTCTCTTTCCAGCTCCAGTACGCGAGTTTTGTTTGAAGCAAACTCGTTCCTGAGTTGTTCAGTATAGATCGCCAGAGACTTCGTGAAATCTGCAAAGCACTTGTCACAGGCATATTTGGTGCCATTCCTGACAGATGACCCAACGATTGTGCCCGACAAGTAAGCACCGCATGATTCGAGAATGACACGCTCACGTTCGTCGAAGTGGCATGCAACAAGGGTCTCAAAATGCTGCATGAATAAGGGGCGTGTAAGAACAGTGCAAGGGCATATCAGGATGACAGTATAAGCACATTAGGACAATAGTACAATTTCTTGGATTACAGTATAAGCACATCTATAAATAACAGATGTGATTCAGTTTTCTTTTTTTGATAGAGCAAAGACTAGCTGATATATTAACAATATAGCAAGAGATGAAGGATTTATCTGGCTACCTTCGGAGGCTTCCGGAGTGAATACAGCATTGTCTTGCAGGATAGTATAAAGGCCGTCTGATTGTAAGCCAAGGAATTCTTTTCTCCAACTGCTGTTTTAGCTGAATTCTTGTTTCCTGGCTCATTAAAGTATGGCTTATCATTCAGCACAAGGCCCTGGATGGAGACCAACACCTGCAGCATGGTGGAATTTGACTTGGCCCACTTCTCACACCCATTACCCCACCAGGTGTTCAGAAGGCTGAGGCAAACTTTCCCACTCTCATACAAGTTTGGATTTAAACGAAGTCCACCCGAATGGTAATGTACTTTCTGCAAACATCAGATAGATTTTTAATAAAAGAATGTTGATTGTGATGTTGATAGAAATATAAGGGGAAAGCTGGTATAAAGCAGTCACATACTGGTGGGCATTTTGGGTAGTCAGAAGGAAAACGAACATCAAAGAAGAACAGTCCATCATGATATGGAGTTCCAGCCGGCCCAACTATAGCAGCCCTAAGCAGATCCATCCGTTGCTCGTAAACTCGAACATATATAGATGCTGAATAATAAACCATAATGATCCAAGTTATTATCAATTAGGAAAGCATGAACCAATTTCTGATGCAAATACACCATTATTAAGAATAATGATATCAGGTGCAAGTGTCAATCATACAACATGATAGGCCCAAGTTACCCGCAAGGCCTCCAAAGAAGGCCGGGGCATGTGGCCCTATTTTTTTTTAAAAAAAAACATGATAGGTCCAAGTGCACATGATTGTACAGATACATAAGAAAATCGTATCCATTTGCTCATTCCTTTTCCTAGGGCAATATGCCGACACAATAAAGTTATTACGGAAAGATATAGTTAATAAATTGATGATTGTATAGACAAACTAGAGTCTCCTTTGAATTATTTGTAACTCTTGTCAGTTTTGCGACAATAATATAAGGGACATTGATAAAAATTATCAACACAATACTCACAGTTAGGTGACAACATGAAATGAAATACCATGCTGTACTCACCACATAGTGTCAAAGTAGTGATAGTTTGATGAGTGTATGCACACTGAATTATCAAATAAAAGTATGCACTGACCAGGCAGATTTTTCTGTAGAAGATTCCATTCACTCTGGATAGCCTTTACCCAGTCTTTGGTGGCCTGGTCACATGTTTAGAGTTTCAAAACTTAAGAGCCGGATCTAACAGAAGAAAGAAGGATCGTGAAATGGTACGCATACCTTCCCTGGTGAACTATTTGCATAGTGATGATCAGAGAAATCTTGAACCACATCAAACTGGGCAAATGACATGTAATAAACACTTTCAATTTCATGATCTCCCCCTGCCATTGATGATATCATACTTGAGCGTGCAGGTTCATGCTTTTGCACCCATTGCACAGCACCAGTCCCACTAGAACAGGGCTCCAAATGACTCTTATTTGCACTCACAGTTGAGTGTGGAGCAGAAGCTGAAATCCAGGACATAGTTTAATGGATAATGTGTGATGTCATTATGATATTACCAGACATATAGTTGATTCAGGGCAGAGATATGATACAGCAACCGTATAATGCAGTCAGAGGATCAGATTAGTCGAGAGCCTACAATAGCATTGCCAATGTGGAATTGCAAACACAATCTGTAAACTCGTCTATAGAAAGTCACCTACTCGACCTATCGAATGTTTTGAAAATGGTGTATTGCTTTAAACTAACCTTAAGGAGTTGAGTATTGAAAATAAGCGATAGAAGAATAAACTTAAAACTGTATCACTCTCAGTAATAGTTAATACCAGTAAGTGATATCAACGCTTTTGCTGGCAAATATAGCAAAGAAAGAAGAGGCAGCAGGCGCGTCCAACCTGTTGCGGCAATTAGTGGCTAGGAGATAGATTGTTAGGTTGTTTATATTGCTTCATCTCAGTTAGCTCCATTTAGCTCAGCTAAGCATAATCATCAGGATACTTATGAAACAGGTGACTGAAAATCTGTCCAGACAGAGCACCTTACTAATTTACTTATATGAGTGCACCAACTTCTGTGAAAATATGAGTGTTTCCATCTTCTATATGCTCTGTTTGCTAAGTGACAGTTACCATTGTGTCAGGACCTGTAACTACAAATTGTAGTCACATGTCCTAGATTCTAAAGAGTAAGATGCACATTTATCACTTTGAACTAATTTGTGGTACGAATATGTAATCAGGACAGATAAAGAGTATATGGGAGAATTAACATTGGGCATTAAGGTCACCTTGCCAAAGTGGATCAATTGATTTGCCTGCATAAACAGGTTAATCATTTATCAGAATAAATTTTATCGTAAGAAAAAAAAAATCATACGTATAATGGGATTTTCCTGTCAAACTTGGTGAAATAGTTGATCAGAGAAAGGTATGGATCACTACTTTCGAACGCTATTAGCAGTCTGAATCTCTGATAATGCCAGAGATCACACTTTACTGTCCCGGTCAATGCATACTTTTTGAGGAATGCCCAGTGAATGCGTACTGTGAACACAACATCTTGGCATTGTCGGATTGTATTACCTTTTTTTTTTGCGGGTAGGAGTGTATTACAGTATTACTTAAAGCATCCAAAAAGAGGCATTGTTCACCATGAATATTAAAGTTAAATTAATGCATAAAAATGGCATATTTAAGCTTATCTGTGCGCATCTCTACTTTCCGAGTTCGTACAAGTCGATCTGCTGTTAAGGTTCAGTACTAGTTCTCACACAACCACGAGCAAAAGGTGTAACACTTCTCAAACACAGCAGGCTTTTGTCTTGATACTACAGCCATCTAGACCAATATGTAATAGCTACAGAGTTATCCAACGATTTCAACCCACTATATAACTCGTGCTCCAGTAGAATATTGTGTTATAGCACCAGAAAACGGTGACTGCGTTTGAGTCATCCAGGGCATCTGATGGACGGAACAGGGGACAAAACAGATTGCTAAGTTGCCCTCAGATAAGAACCATCAACAAGAGCTCTAAGTGCAGAACCAGCCATGGCGATAAGAAGTATGGGTAACTAGCGAGAGGTACTGCACCTTTCTTCTTGGAATCCTTGTTCTTGACACAAAACAGCCGAAGCAGCATCTTCTTGAGAGCCATCACACTGTCCTGCCCTTTTAATCAGGGAGAAGGAGTCACACAAGAAGCACCTGCCAAACATGAGACGCCATTGTATCGTAAGCAGCAGCTAGAAAGACTAGCCATTTGAGGAAGGAAACCAGAAAGGTGATTTATTTAAGGTGACAAGAGCGCGCAGGAACAAGAGATGCATGATAAAACAGAAGCACCTCTGTATCATTTACAAGACACAAGAAATGAATCACTTCCTGGACAAGAACTAGTGAGGCAAGAAAGAAGAGGAATTAAAAAATTGATCTTGTTGGAGGGGAGAATCCCAACGGGGCAAGTATCTCCCTTTCCCTTTCCTTTTCCCAGGAAAATGTTGTTTTAAGGAATTAGCTAGGCCCCGCTTACCGGTGACCGAACAGAGGCTCACAGTCCACTCCAATCAGTGCGCCAGTGACGCCATGGTCGGTCTGTGTCCAATGGAGCCGAGACACCGGCACCCAAGAACAAGAACAGACCAAAAAGAAAAGAAAAAAAAAAGGAAAAGGAACCCCGGAGATAAACTTGGCGCGTCAGCGTCCGGGAGCAGGAGCGCCGCGCATCACGATCAAGAACCCCGCAAAGAAAAACAAAACGAAACGGCGACAGGCAAGAACAGATGGCACAAAGGAAGGCATCCATGGTCAAGCGATGTTCACATCATCAAGAAATCAAAAACCCCACCATTAATTAAAACAGTTGAGAAGAAAAAGAAGCCGAGGAAACAAGCAGCAATTGCCCACAAAGAAAAACAAAACGAAACAGCGACAGGCAAGAACAGATGGCACAAAGGAAGGCATCCATGGTCAAGCGATGTTCACATCATCAAGAAATCAAAAACCCCACCATTAATTAAAACAGTTGAGAAGAAAAAGAAGCCGAGGAAACAAGCAGCAATTGTCGATGGAGAGGAAGCGAATTGGAGTGGTGGGAAAGAACCTTGTGTCCCGCGCTGCGGCGGCCCTGGAGAAGGGGGAATTGATAGGGAACTGAAGAAGGGAGGGTTTAGTTGGGAGAGGTGAGGAGGGAGGAGGGACACTTGTGAATTGTGATGGATGGCGATGCGGAGCGGGGGATCAGCCTTGCGTGCCACAGCGGAAAAGAAAAGAAGCGAACAAAAGCCGCGGCGCCGAACCTGAAACTGGTGCTCATGTCAAGGGCGCCGCACCCTCCCTCCCTCTTCCGTCCAGTTTCCTCCTCCTACCATACCCCCCTCCTTTTCTTTGTTTCACCAAATCAATTGACAGAAATTTGCACCGAAATTACGAGACAAATTCCAAGGCTGCTTCCCGGCCTTTTACAAACTTGTCCCGCACTTTATACTGGAGTTTTTGGAAATTGCAGCGCTTCTCAAAAATAGACGGTGGTGGTGGTTGCGTGTTGGGCTGCCTACTGGACCACCGCCATGATTTGCTGCCACGTCCTTTCTAGAGCAACTCTATCGTCCTTGTTATGTGTTGCCATAACAAGGGAACACGGGGTTGGAAGCGACTCAACCATTTTGCCATCCACTCTACACGGACCATGCCAAAATGCATACGACGCTACTCGTATTTTGCAGTTCCTGTTCATCATCACATGGAGTATTTATTACTACTAGACGAGTATTAGCATCAGCTTCTTGTTCTTGGCTCTGGCCGGCGACGAGCCGAGGACGTCCGGCTCGCCAACAGGCAGGCAAATATCGTCTGCTCCGTGCGCCGCACAGAGGGAGGGGCACCCAGGTGTCGTCACCTGCAGCGGACAGCCGGACAACTCTCCCACCCGTGCTCTGCAAGTGCACCCAACCAGAGTTGGTTGCTACCAAAATGATCCGTTGCCATCTCGCCCATATAGTTTTCTTTTCGGTAAAATTACCATTCTAGTTATTGTGCGCCCACACACCATCCTTTCTGTATATGGAGTTCCAATGATGCTACAACCGAAGGTGAAATGGAACAGTTGTCCCTTTTAACCAACGATGATTACTCTTTTCTCTCTCTATTTTTTTTTAAAAAGTCATTAATATTGAAACATATTATATCTCTTGATTACAGTAGCACCTCAATCAACACCAACTCTGTAAACTTTAGATCACTATCCCGGACAGATATGCCACGGTCGAAAACTTTGATTTAAAAGAACACACCAATTCAATATGAATGTTTGTTCAAAAGACATAATTATTAAGTCATGGTTTGCCAAATCCTGAGATTCAGGATATCAGAGACTCAACCCTAGCCCATTTGTTCCTATCTTGAAGCTTTCACAACTGACCTACAATCGTTTCTTATAGCCTAGCACAACCAAAAAACGCCTCTTTTAGATGATGCAAAGGAGGTAAGTAACTAAAACACAATTTTATCTTACTATTAAAAAACAAAAATAACTTAAACATGTGTGATTCATGATCAAGTAAAGAAGTCAATTCAGAGCAAGTACTAGCAGAGGTGTTTTTTTTTTATTATTCCTAGCGGAGGTGTTTAATCTGTTAAAGCTGTAACTTAGGCAAATGAATATGCTGAGCAGATACCATGCACCCTGTACTACTACATCTGGATTTTTCTTATCGTACTGACAGGTTGCTAGTGTGCAACTATAACAAAAAAATATGAGTAAATTGCATAAAACTATAACTATTTGTGTCAAAGTTTTACAAAACTACAACTTTTGGAACCTATTTCAGAGAACTACAACTATTTTGACCATGTGTTTCAGAAAACTACAACTTGACTATGTGTTTCAGAAAACTACAACTTTTGTGTTACATAGGTGTAGTTCTCTGAAATAGGTTCCAAAAGTGTAGTTTTGTGAAACCTTAGCACAAATAGTTGTAGTTTTGTGCAATTCACTCAAAAAATATTTGAAAGAATAATTCATTAAAAAGATGTAAAAATTTAAAGGAAAATTTGCTGTAACACACTAAAAAGATATGGTTTTAGCTACATCACACTCTAATTCTCATATTTAGCTATACCGCACTCCAAAAAGTGTGGCAATTTATGTGCAACACACTAAAAGGGAGAAAAATGTTATTTTTTTAAATTTTTTATCTCATTGCACAAAACATATTACAATTTAAAAAATTTTACACACTGATACATTGTTGTATTCTCTATCGATGTGTTTTCTCTCAGATTTTTTGGATGGTTTACATCTCTTTTCAATAAGAACATTTTTGTTGTGTAAAACAAAGTATGGTCCATTTTGAAAAAAAAATATGTTGGGTCGAAGAGTTCCCCCTTCTTTATACGCAAACTTTGAGGACCAAATTTGTTTTACCTTTTCAAATAACATATTTACAGGAAATATCTTCCCAAGGTTTAACGTTCCTGACAGGTTGTTTTAACCCTCTCGAAAAGTTAATCGGGGAAGGAGGCCGAAAACAGCGTCATACTTTCTATCCTTTCACACGAGTTAAAAAAATAAATATCAAACGCGGTTCATCAGAAAGTCCCATCAATCACTGTAGCTGAAACCGTGAATTACTCTACCTCAACGGTCGTCTCGTTTCTTACTTTTACCCTTTTATATTTCGTCCTCTCGTCTCCTCCGGCGCATCCGCATTTCCAACTGCAATCCCCAGCTTCCAGGACAGCGCAGCGGCGGAGAAAATCAGAAGTCCCCCAAGGCGTTTGAGCTCCAGGATTCCAGTAGTGCAGGGGCAATGGCGATCGATCAATCCCTAAAAGCAAGTTCCTTTCTTCCACTCCCTCCCCTGTCATTGACTTCTTTATTCCGCCTATTTTATTAATCCGGTCAAACACCCATCGTAACTAGTTCTTTATTTCTCATTAGGGTTTACTTGAGATTTTGTTTCTTTTTCCTCCTTTTCTTTAGTTGATTGATCGCTTCACGCGCCAGTTACATTTATTGTTTCTTGCATCCCCTGTTTATTTACTGCCTAGAGCGCCTCTCAAATTCTCGACCCATCAGAATAATTAATGATCTCCTGCTGTTTAGTTTGTCGTCCAGATGTTGTTGATCTTTATTCAATTTCAAATGTTAAGATACCGAACTCATCCCTCCTTTTTGATTCACTTCTGGTCTCCAGAGGAAGAGAGGAAGGCCAGCTGGCTCCAAGTCCGCCAAGAGCAAGATGGAGCGGAAGATGGACTTGGTAAAGGAGAGGCTCGCCATGCTTGACAGCACTGACAGCAGTAGCAGCAGCAGCGAGAATGACAACGATGAAGATTTTGTGCCCATGGTGGGGCTCTGCGTTAACTTTGCCTTCACATACATTAGAACCATTTCGCTGCTCATACTGAGAAAACGGAATATGTTATCAGACTGTATGTTCCTTTTCGATATTCAGTTAACTTAGTTTCATCATGTAACGTTTGTTTAATTCTGCAGGATGATGAACTCGCTATTGTTGTTGATCACCAGCCTATAGAGATCCATTATGATGATACAAACGATGAAAAGAAGGTTATTCCTAAGAAAGTAAGGCAGTCGTTTCTCTTGCATACATCAGAGTGAAAATAAAATTTATCTGCTCAATACTTTTGTATGGTACCGTGGCTAGGAAACACCATGCAATGTGCAACTGATATGGCCCTCAGCCCCTTATGGCATCCTTGCATTGTATAGTCCTTTTCAGTGTTTACTCTTTGCGATGGGACCGAGCTATTTTTTCTTTCTTTATTATGGATATACACTACACGTGTAATTGGTCTAGCATAACTATCTACTACCACGTGACAAGCTAAACACTAGATTCGGGATACAATATTGCAATAGACCTTGTTGTCTTTCTTTCATCTTATAGTGTCCATTAATTGCAACTGTAAAACTTATTGTGTTAAGCTTGATACTCGAGTTGCCTTGTTATGGAAGGCCTTGAGGTTAAGGGGTCTTGAGAGTGACCGAGTGAGGGAACAAAGCATTCTGGGGCACCTCAAACACAAAAGGCCCAAAACATTAGCACTCGTCATGATTTGTGCATGCAACCTGAAAGTTTCTCAAAATAACTATACTCGTAATAAGAGCTTTGGTCATTACCTCTAAACAACTGATTCTGAGAACAGACAGTTGGATTAGAGGTGGTGAACCTTCCTCCATTTGCTGTCTTTGAATCTTAGACTGCTGTTGCCTGGAAACAAATCACAAACATCCAATCGAGTGCCTAACCTTGGGTGCTCCGATCTTGTTCGTGAGGATCTTATAATGCTTTAACTGTGTTAGGCATTTAAACTGTAGCACTTCGAAAATTGGATGCATGACTGAAGTTTTCTTATTGGATCGAATGCCGAAACACAATACTTGTAAAATGTAGTTCATTAGCCTTTGCTATTTCCTTTACCGTTGATCCATCTGAACTTGTCAAATTGTTTATTATCTGAGTGAAAAATGATGTACTTCAGTTCAGTATGGACCGACTATGAATAAGTTGTGACTTGACAGGTATGCGATGTTAGAGGCGGAAACATAAGTGCAAGGTACTTCAACTTTTCTTAACAAGACCTTTAACTTCAGTCAGTTTACGTAACCATATTTTTCTTTTCTCATGAGTAAACAGCATATGATATTCTCAGGCCACTTATATATGCACTCACATTTTTTAACGAACTCCAGTTTTCGCGGCGACTGTGGATCTGCTATGGCTAGAGCTAAGGAATTACAAGCAAAATTACCACAACAACATCCTAGCTTTGTCAAGGAAATGTTGAAATCTCATGTCGTCCAAGGTTTTTGGCTGGTAAGTTATTGGTTAGTAACTATTGAAATGTCTAACCAGGCTGCAAGTTTACTTATGAACAAGACCTTGTAGCACATAGGAATGCAAGGAAACACGACCTTAGAAATGTTCAGAATATGTTTTCTGTGAGAACTGAGAATTTCAAATAACCAAGAAAATTCTCTCCCCAATGTTCAGAATATCTCAAGACATGTTGAGGACCTGATTCAGTCACCCATTAAGCCACTGCACTACTAACGATATCACTCTTGAGATTTTTGTGCTTTAGGGAGTAGCATAGAAGTAAAGCTTGACAAACACATATGAGCAAGCTATTGGCATTTCCTAGTCATCTTAGCTTTTTCCAATTACCGTATCAGTTAAATAGTAGTAGTGCTTAACGAAAAAAATACCAGCCAACACCAAAGTTTGTACAAGCCAGCTGTAACCATTCGCGTTTATGTTTCATCTGTGATTGACTTTTATTTACTCTCCTAGGGTCTACCAGCTAAATTTTGCAACAAGCATCTCCCAATGTACGACACTGTAATTGTGCTAGAAGATGAGAATGGAGACAACCATGATACAAATTATCTCGGTGCCAAGCAGGGACTGAGTGGTGGCTGGAGAGGTTTTGCAATGAAGCATGTTATTAAGGTTGGTGATGCTGTGGTATTTGAGCTTATGGGATCAACAATACTGCCTGGTTCAAAGGAACCACCAAAATTTAAGGTAAGTTTTTCCAATTTTATGCCGTTTTCTTAATTGTATCTCTACTATCTGTTCATAAGATACTCATTTATTGAAGAGTTGTTTTTGAATTTTTGTTACTTGATTTTCATTACTCACGAGTCCAATAATACAATTTTTTGATTTCACGTGCTTTCCATTCAGACATACATAGTAAGGGCAAATGAATTTACAACAACTGATGGAGCTGTCAGTCTGCTGAATTTGGACGTGTGCAAGGAAGGGAATCTATCGAGTAGCCCAGGTCAGTGCCGTTTGATTTTGTCATCCTGAATGAATATTTATCATGCATCGAAATAAGCTAATTATTTGTATCTTCTGATCTGCCAGAAGAAGAAAGTGCTGGTGAGTTTAAGTCTGAGGATCTGAAGGTTAACACAAACAGAGTCCATGGCGAAGTACCTCTGATTGATGCCAATGGCCTAGTTAAGCAGGGACTGAGTGGTGGCTGGCGAGGTTTTGCAATGAAGCATGCTATTAAGGTTGGTGATGCTGTTGTATTTGAGCTTGTGGGATCAACAATACTGCCTGGTTCAGAAAAGGAACCACCGAAATTTAAGGTAAGTTTTTCCAATTTTATGTCGTTTTCTTAATTGTGTCTCTACTATCTGTTCATAAGATATTCATTTGTTGAAGAGTTGTTTTTCAATTTTAGAATGTTCAGTACTCACGAGTCCAATAATACAAATTTTGGGTTTCACATGATTTCCATTCAGACATACATAGCAAGGGCAAATGAATTTACAACAACTGATGGAGCTGTCAGTCTTCTGAATTTGGACGTGTGCAAGGAAGGGAGCCTATCGAGTAGCCCAGGTCTGTGCTGTTTGATTTTGCCATCCTGGATATATTATGCATCGAAATAAGCTAATTAATTGTATCTTTTGATCTGCCAGAAGAAGAAAGTGTTGGTGAGTTGAAGTCTGAGGAGGATCTGAAGGCTAACACAAACAGGGTCCATGGCGAAGTACCTCTGATTGATGCCAATGGTGTTGACAGCGAAGCAATAGATGGCATCAGAATGCTAGACTCGGATATTGAGTTTGACGATGTGACAAGCTTCAGCAATTTCAACATCGTTGTAGACCGCTTGGTCATCGACTGCAAATTTCATAAGCACCTACGCCGGAAATACTACGACCTCTGCTGCTCCCAGAAGGCGTTCCTTCACAAGCATCTGCTGAAGCAGTTGAACCTCACCCTTGTTGTGGGCGTGATAATGGAAACGATCAACATTGCCGAGGGCATCAGGGCCTGCAAGACTGCAGGTTCCTCTCGTGAGGACTTGCTGATTTGGAAGAAGACCCTCGAGTCCTTTGAGCTTCTGGGAATGGACGTTGCATTCTTATTGAATCGCGTCAGTGCCCTCCTTGGCCTCTCCCAAACTCCGTCACGAGGTCTTTCAAAGCTGAGGCTCGAGAGCGCCCATGCTGCGGAGAAAGCGAAGGCTCTTGAGCTTCAGCTGTCGGGTGTGAAGGATGTGCTGCGCAGAATGGCTGCAGAGATGAAGGATATGGAATCTAGTGTGAAGAAGAGCGATGCAGCACTGCAGCAGCTGGCAACCGCGCCATGGTGATGTTGCCAGTTTCCTCTGGCAGCATTTTGGGTGCATCTGTCAGCGTTGTAGACAAAGACGGATGGAATGGAGTATAGTAGGGTGAGCAAGGTCAATGATATGACTTGTGCAGATGATAGATAGTTTCAAATCAATGCCTGTATGGGTGGTGGTGAGTGGCGAGCCTGCTCGTTAGGAGTCATGCTGAGTGGCCACATTTTGTTCCACCATCTGGAACTAGTCAGTTCAGAGTAGCTAATCTGTCTAGGTTGGGCATTGCAACACTTGAAACACGTCTTGTCCAGTTGGACGTAACCGGGGCACTTGTCATGGTACCTGTAATCCTCACCCACTAGTAGTAAAATTTCTGGGCCTTCACTGAGCCATAGAAGTGCTAGAAGAAATGTAAAGAAAGCCTATGAGCAATTATTAGGCATCGCATCGCTGGGTTTCTTTGCTGACCTGAGAAACACATCCTGCATAATAGCATCTACAGATATTTGTCCTCTAGAATGAACTTTTTAGAAGTATGAAAAAAATGAACTGGAGTTGAAAATAAACAAATGCGTTTAAAAAAAAGGAATGAAACGCTCTTGGAATCTTCCCTTGATTGGGGAGTATGAAAACATAGTTTACATAGAGAGATTTGATTGGAGTAGCTGGAGCCCGTAATTTGGTTGATAGTTATGGCATGAAATACGTTGGACAGACGAGCAGAGGATATTGCCAGCCATGCAAAGATGCACTTGCTATGGTATTGAAATCACGTTCCATTGTTTGATGGATCGAAAACGTGAAGCCTACCGAGATGGCCATTTCCTTCTTCTGCTGTATGCTAGATCGATGATGTTTGTGTGAACTCCTCCGTTAATTGAATTTTTTTTTTGTCACCGAACGTGTAGTGCACTGTGGCAATGGTCCGGGCCATGATGAGGTGCCGTGTCAATGTTGGGCGTGGCGCTCGCCGTGTCTGTGGCCATGCACGTCAAGGGGAGGTCGTCGAAGCAGCCATCGCCGCGTGGACAAGGAGGAGGAGGAGGCCGGGCGCCGACGGAAGCCATCGCGCGCACGTGCCGGGTGGCGCAGTACCCTACCTCATGGATTTCCCCGGCCGGCGACGACGTGGAGCTCGTGCCCGTGTCCATCAACGCCACGCGGCGGCGCTATCAGTTGACTGCGTGGAGCTGCTCGGCGCGGCGGCGGAGCTCCTGGACCGGTCCATGTCCGAGGCACCTCCTTTGGCCCCGACTTGCTCAATACTTTTGTATGGTAC
>LAPY01002459.1:71329-82088 GCA_000970635.1 Eragrostis tef
TTAAGTCTTATGATATTATTATAACAATTTAGTATAGTGATTTAAAATGAAAAAAATCTCACATTACTTTTTGTCGGTGTGGTCACTTCTCGTGCCTACCACGTCACCTTCGTAGGTCAATTCTCTATATTAGGTCATGGGCTGCAATGCATACCATTGCAATGGCGACATCGACCGTCCCAGTTAATTCGCTACATTGAGGTGTGGGTTGCGACGCAAACCATTACAATGGCACCGTATTGACCGTCGCAACCAATTCGCCACGTCGAGTCCTGGATTGCAAAGACACAGACATTGTATTGATTGGCCGCAAAAAACTCGCGCCAAAGGCGATCAATGGTTGGGCATGATTTTCACGCCAATCTCTTCGTTACTGTCGGCGTGTTGTCCATGGTCCACTGGTACACACTCTTCTGCAAATCTATGATGCTATAATGGATGGCGGGACGGAGATGGAAAACTAGAGTGAAGTGAAGGCGGTGCGTAAGGACAGAGAAGACACGACAAATAAAGCACGCAATGCAACTGTGGCGGCGATTAGTAGAGGAAGGTTAAAGTTGAAACCCTGATCCTTTAACTGGTCTTATATAGCAAGGAAGATGAAAAAAGTAAGAAGAAAACTCCCTGCAAGGACCATGAGATAGAATGGTTGTCTGAGCCACGTCTCAGGTCAATCTATACGAAAGAAAAAAATTATATAATTATTTTTTAATAAAATCATGTGTTTTTTATTTACAACACGTAATTGTAAACTAATTTTATTTATTAGACAAGAATCATGAAAAAAGAACCCTCGAGATTTTGATACAAACAAACACCAGAATGTTCATGTTTTTTCGCTGTTCTTTTTAGTTAGTCCCTAGATTATTTCGCCGCCGAGTGACTCAACCTTTCTAATTTATCATATAAGCTTATATACCTTCTATATGATATATGTAGTACAATTATGGATGATGCCAACTAAAAAAATAAATTCTCTTTTTAAGATGGTCTTTATGTGCGGCATTGAGGAAGATATGGATTAAAAGCCACATGTAACATGGGTTTTTTTTATCAAGAGTAGAGGAGAACATTTGAAGATACGCGTCGATCGTTGTTGCGATGTTTGTAACTACACATGTTTTAGCGGGTTCCTAACTTACCAAGCTAATTGCATGTCTATAAAATGTTGTATCTTCATGTGGTGCAGTGGTAAATTACACAGTACCTCGAGCTTAATGGTTTCGGAGACATAGAAGTGCCCTCGATCAGTTCTTTTGTCATTTAACTGGGGAAAAAAAGCTCATGTGTCATTCCGGTAGTTATCTGATCGTTTTATATCAACCTAAAGTGTTTGTAAGCGTGAATTAGGAAAAAGGAGTTTGCGCTCTAAAAGAAAAAAAAAATGAAAGGAGCTTTCTCTTGCAAGTAACGCACTCGTGAGCTTCCCTTTGTGTATTTTACCCGTGGTTGCCAGGCTTCCCCAACCGAGGAAGCAAAGCAGTTGAGGACGGCGACGACCATGGCGAGGCGCTGGCTCCCGTTCCTCCTCCTAGCCGTCGCGCTGCTCTTGCCGGCCGGCCGCTGCTCGGAGACGCCGCAGTACACGACGGTGCACACGGAGTCGGACTTCGAGGTGCGGCAGTACCGCGACATCGTCTGGATGTCCGCCCCCTCCGACCATAGCTCCTTCCACGTCGCCACCAAGCTCGGCTTCCACCGGTATCGTAGCCTTCCCCTCTCGCCTTAATTTGGATCAATCGATTAGTTGAACCTGTTGCGTCTGGTTCCCCTTCTACGGGAACGGAGAAAGTGGCAAGAAATGGATGGATTTCAGAACAATCTGGTGGCCTCGTGGGGTGGTCAAAAGAATCGATGTGTTCTTCGTCTTTTATCCGGATGCCGGCTATAATTCTGTGGAGACGGCGAGTGTAGTACCAGATTGATAACTTTGTTAAGGTTTAGAACTGTTGAAATAAAACTATCTGGAGTAATTCGAAACTCGAGAACAGTGAATAAAATATTTGGGATTAGCTAATCGCCTGTCAGAATGTACTGAATGGGTCTTCCAACTTAGCAGTGAACCGATTAGATTAGACAAACCTTTGCCAGTGGTCTTGTTAGAAAACTCTCTTCCCTTGCCTATTATATTGTTGTTGATAACTGATAACCAGTTCCTTGATCATATATTGTGAACAATTAATCATAAAGGTTGCTAATATCAAATTAATTGGATTCATCATGAGTATTGTTTTTGCCTTCCCTATTGTCCGTCACAAAATCAAAGCAGCAATCTTTTTTTGACTGAAAAATCTTCGACCTGCTAACTCTGAAATATAGTTTTGCTATCAGCATGTTATTCACTTGACGTAAATGCTTATGCACTTGGGACATTTATCACCAACATTTGAGCTTGTGATATGACTAGCCCATAAGTTATCGGTAAAATTGTGTACCATTTTCTGTCCGAATCAACTAACTGATTTCAGACTTTGTTCCTGATATCCTCTCCATTTCACATTTTTTAAAAGTTTACCTGGCTTAGCTTGATTTATTTTATCCTAAACCTTTTAATGTTGCTGCTTGCTGCCAGATTGTTCCAATACCTGATGGGCGCAAACCTCAACTCTTCCAGGATCAGAATGACCACCCCCGTCCTAACAAGTGTAGTTCCAGGTGCAGGGCCTCTGCACTCATCCGCCTATTTTGTCCGGCTCTACTTACCAGTAAAGTTCCAAGCTTCCCCTCCTGTTCCTCTCCCGGAGCTGAACCTGCATCCAGATCGATGGCCCAGCCACTGCGTTGCCGTCAGGAGCTTCTCAGGCTATGCACGGGACCAGAATGTGGTTGAGGAGGCTGAGAAACTTGCCCTGAGCTTGAGTCGGTCACCTTGGGCTAACTCCACAAACCACCCTAGCAAGACTGCATATTCAATAGCACAGTACAATAATCCATTCCGCATCATTGGCCGTGTCAATGAGGTATGGTTTGACGTCAACTGCAAATCCACTGGCATCGAGACGTACTAAAATGAAGATACGGTGTCATCCCCACAGCTGAGTGCGATATGCTGCAAAAAGCTGTGTACCTTGTTGTATACAAGTGTGTGTTTTGTATGTCTATGCTGGATATGTCTGTAATGCTCCAGCAGTGATCAAGTGCCACAATGGATATCCAATGTACTCTGCCAGCTCTTGTATGCGACTGTAGTTAATTCATTTTTTCCACTGTGATCCTTCCAGGTTCATCTGGCACAACACTGATGTAACTGTAGCTGAGGGAAAGATTACCTCAGGCGATGAACAGGAAATAAAACCAAACTTGTGCTAATATTTCTGCTTAGTCATTCCTGAGTCTTTTAAGCGTACCATGATTCTGCTAGCTTGTGAAGATTGATGTTATTTATCATCTATGAATGTGAATATTTTGTCATACTTAGAAGCGAAAACGGCATGACTCCTTCCAAAAGGAGTTATGTTGGATCAATAAACGCTCAGAACCATTAAAATCTGCATGGCTCTTACTCAATGCAAACACAAAGGTTTGCTAAGGAGAGCTAGTACATGACTCATGAAAAAGCTGAAAGCCTTTCAACGGCAGCTCCTACCAAAATCGACTATCCCTAAAACAATTATGTGACGAGCATATTATTACAAGATATGTCCTATTTTCCACCTTGTGCTAAAAATCTAGAAACTGCCTTAGTAACTGTTGGACCCTTTCATCTTCTTTGTACAGTTGGTACACGAGAATCATAGCCAGCAAAACCAGGACTGCTGTCAAAATGTACTTCCAATTTAGCTGTGACGGTTCAATAGTGCGCACTGTCTCAAGTTTGTTCCGTGTGCCAGAATCAACTTCCAATGGAGGAGTCAGCTCAGCTTCATCTTGGATATTTTTGTCAGTTGGCGTCACCTTCAACCCAAAGAAAAATGCCGGGTAAAAGTTAGGTGAGATGTACCAACACAATAATGACATTTACCAGCAGTTAAAAAAGGAAGGTCTACTTCAAACAAAGAAGAAACTTTTAGGATATCAGATGCACAGCGTAAATCAATCACCAAGCACGTTTTGGCATCTTAACTGACAAAAATCCCAGCCCTGAGTGCTTAAAAATTCCGAATTATTTTACTAGTATATTGCATTATCAGCTACTACTATAGAAGAGATAGCATGACTGATTATAAAGAAGAAGAGACAAAATGGTGCAAGGCAAGATCACGGAAGTTTCGGGTCGTCATTTTATGATGCAGAAAATGTGGCAATGTTCAATCCCCAAAACAGTGTGAAAAATCAAGATTTTCAGGCCTTCTACATGTTTGATAACAAAGCCAGGAACCTCAAGTAGAACTGACCTTGCTTTCTGTTGATGAAGTATCTACAACTGCTTCCTCCTTTGCTTCAATCGGTCTAAGTTCACCTTCCTTAACAGTAGCCTTTTTGCTAAATAATGAAGCTTCATTAACATTTTTTCTGCACTTTTGAGCCAACATCTTGTTCTTCTTTGTAAGTGTTACAATCTGTATAGCACAGACATCCCATACTAGATTCAGATATAGTCCACGAGATCAAAACAGAACACTATAGTACGAATTCAGCATAAAGTATAGGTAGCTGATATAGGAACAAAACCAAGAAAGATTTATCCCCATAAGAATAGGGCTAATTAACGTGTTGCGTACTATATTATGTGATGATAAAAAAGGGCAAGAAAATTAGTGTAAAAGCAACAGGAAAATCTAAAAATAAAAGAAGATGGGGAAATGGGGTAGAAAAGTAGCAGACCATTTGCAGACAAAAAAGTTGGAGAATAAAAAACGGGTGAAAAAGTAGGAGGTCACTGCAGAAATCAATATCAAGGATGCAAATAGCGGGCTATAGCGCTGGAAGCTGCCTCCACAACGATATCGTCGATATTGACGCTATTGGCGCTAAAACCACATTAGCGACTTATAGCGCCACTAATATACGATAGCGTAGCGGTGAGAATAGCGGTGCTATCCTATATTGTTGCAACAGGCCAAAAGTCAAGCCGGATTAAACTGCACTGCATCGACAACAGGGGTCTTCACGAGTAAATCGGCACCAAATAGGAACTAATAACAACACCAGTGAGCTAGCAGAGCATTGTTGGCTTGTTACTATACTATTTTATTTTGCATTGGCTGCTATCTTAGTTTATGAATGAATGGCTGTGAACTATAGTCTGTGAACTAACTTGTGAAATGGCTCATGTTTTGGTCAAAATTTGCTTGTTTCTGCAAAACACTATTGACAATAGTTGCCGCTATAGCTGTGCTATAACAGCTATAGCTTTTCCGGATCACTCCGCTAAAATCTATAGCCCACTATTTGCAACATTGATCAATATGCATCAATATGATTAGCAGTCATCGATATGCAGAAATCATAGGCATCAATGCACATATCCAGATTTCATAATAACATACTGAGTGCAATCGCTTTGGATAACATCTAAACTTAATAACATACACAAATGGAGGCAGCAAAAAATGCACTGGTCACCACAAAATTTTCTTGACTAAGAACATTCGTACCTGTAGGTGAAGACGTTCTCTTTCCAATGCAAGTTTTGCAACCAAATCACTGATGGTTTTTGTTTTAATACGAATGTCTTTTGCAGTGGATGCTTTCAGCTGGTTGGCCTGACGCAATGAGTTTTCCAGACCTTCTACTCGACCTCTCAGAAATGATAGCTCTTCACTAAGCTCTAAGTTAGTATCTGTCAACAATGTACATTTCGATTCAGCATTCTCAGCCCTGGTTTCAGCCTTCAAAAACTTCTCCTTCAGATCTTCAATCATCTGCTCCATATCAGACATTGATGATTTCAACATACTCTGTTGCTCGACAACAGCCTCAACTGATGCTTTTGCTTGCTCTAATTGAGTGTCTGATTCCTTAAGTCTCTTCTCCAGTAAGCCAGCCCTATCTGAGTTCAGCTCCGCATATAGTTGATCATTAGTTTGAGTGAGCTCTGTACATCTTGCTTCAGCCTTTTGCGTTCTATCTTCTGCATTGGAAATGGCAACTTTAAGCTCATTGATAAAATCCCTGAATGAGCTTATTTCAGGCCACGTTATATTCTGCTCTTCTTTGTTTGCTCCTCTTGATACCAATGACCACTGCGATTGAGAGTCAGAGACCCTCAACCATTCCTCCAGCTGCTGAATCTTATCCCGCAAAGTCAAGAACTCAGGAGGCGATAGCATCTGCATCTGCGCGGGCACCTGATTGGAATCGTTGTCGCTGTCTGCTGGCACGTTCTCCAGAGAACTCTTGTTGTCATTAGATAAACCTTCCTCCATCTTTGATTCAAGATCAGTCTCCCTATGAACCGATGCACTTAAATTGAAATCGATGGTATTAATTTTAGCAAGGAGATCCTTTGAGGTTCCCAGAAACAATTGGGAAGCATATTCTGCTGATAGCATTCTTTCATAGATCGCTTCAACAGATTCCTCCAAGAAATATGACTGCTGTTCTGCCTGATACAGCTTCACCTTCAGTTCCTCGACTTCAGACCTTGTATCGCACAGTTCCTTGCCGAGATCTAGCTCGCTTGCTATTGACTTCTGTAACATCTGCAGAAAATGTCTTTGATCCTCAGCCTGCGTGGTCGTATGAGGTGACATGAGACCATTTTCGTACCCAACTCCTTCAGTAGTTCCTGCAAAAAAAAAAGAAGGAGAAATCGCATGAGTCAGGAAACACATATGATGAGTGACACTTGTGTTTATTGGTAGTGGCACGTGAAATGGTTGAGCGTACCTTGCGAAGGTTGTATGACTTTCTCAAAGGTTGCAGACTCCCTTCTAACAGTAGCAATCAGCTCCTGCATCTGCTTCAAGGACTCGGTCGCGGCCTGCAGCTTGCCCTCCGCGCTGTCTTCAGGCTCTTCCATGCTGTTCTCAACACTTTGAATGTCCGTCTGAATAGAACCCGCAAGCTTCTCCAACTCACTGACTTCTGAATCCACAATGCAGTGCAGGACATCGAATTCGAAAGCCATGAGAAGCGCTTCAGCGGTGATGGATTGAGGGTCCTGCAAGAGGGGCTCGATATCAGCGGCTCGGCGAGCGGTCTCCATGACCAGCATCTCCAGGTTGAGCAGCTTCTCGAAGCCGAATGCGATCTTGAGGTCCACGGTGGTCAGGATTTCTTGTTCGCCTCTGTGCGGCAGGATATCTTCTTGAAAACAGCTATCAGCAGCGTCATCCATGGTTTTGTTCGCCTCTGCGAGATGCATACGCACAGAATGGGTGGGTGATTCAAACAAGCTGATTTGCGCGTGATCAGAGACAGTTTACATGTATGGAAAGTGCATCTCCACAAATCGACGAAGCAGCGTGAGGCTGTGTTGGGTTTGAAGAGGATCAAAGGGGACTGGTCTAGGGATTAAACCCTTACCTGACATGTAGATGATTGAATCCCCTTGTGAACACAGCCTGAGTGGACAAAGACGGGTCAGATCCGAGGAGGATTGTTGAATCTGCTTATGCTCTATAGCGTCAGTCGAATGGTCGCGGGAGAAGTAGAGATGAAGGGCGAGAGAGGAGTGGAGATGACAGAAATTGGGGATACCTTGGCACGGGAGATTGAACCTCCCTCCCTCGCTGCTGGCGATCCCCGGAGGCGGCGGGGAGAAGAGAAAGCGGCTCCCCGGAGGATTCAGCTGAGCTGGATGCGATTCAGCTTTGTTGGATGCGAGGCGAGGCGAGGCCCTTTGGTGGGAAAGGAGAGGAACGTTGCGCTGCGCACGAGGGAGTGATGTGGTGGTGCACGCGTGCAAGATTATAAGCTGCCTGCTTCGTGTGTGGTGCCCTCCCATTACCGCCCAACATTCCTTCCAGCTTCGAAATGAATCCAGACAAGTCGTAACGTTACGCGTTGCATACAGGAGCATTGTTATTAACCAAGTTCACGTCTCTACCATTAAATGTGTCAGCCTGCCAATGGTTCTTAATTAGTACTAGACCCTAGACAACAGCACAACAACAATCAAAGCCATTGCACGATTGCAGACTTCAAATTTGCACGCACTCAGGACACTAGACACATCCGTCTCAAATGTATAGTACGAAAGAAAAATAGACCCTAAACCCTAAAACCCTAAGCATCCACAAATTTCCATTTTCCCGAGCCATAGCAGCAGCTAGGCAGACAAAATTACACAATGTTCCAACCATCATGGTTCAGGACCGGCTTGACAACACTCGGACCATTAGTATCAAACACAACTTTCCCAAAACAAGGAGCCCTCTGCCACGGAAAAAATTCTCGGCCAAATAGACAACAAAAAAAGCTCTCGATGTTTTTCCCTTCTACATGATTCTGACATCCGACCGGCCCACAACCAACAAACACCATGCAAGGATGAGACCAAAGACTGATAGACAGACGACTCCTTGAGACCCATCTTTTGACAAGACCCATCGGAAACAACCAAACGCCTTCCACTCCATTGGACCCTGAAATTTTTAGAAGAAAAAAGGTTAGAGGCCCCTAGACTAACCAACTCGTCACTCAACTTAAATCAAATTACATGTCGACAGTACTAGCTCCATTTTTAAAACACCTGCATGGTCAAACAAAATGACATTTTCAACTTACTCTAAACAAACAGTAATTATGTATACCTGGCTTTGTAAGATTCTAGCATACCAAAAAGAAAACACTAAAAAGAAACACTGCGGTTCTGCCCAAAATCCAGACATTTTCTGCTTACAAATGAATCGCGTCTTAAAAGGATTAAAACCTTCAAAAATATCTGGTAGTACACAAACCTTAATTTTATTTTGGAGATTACTTCTCAAACTCAATCAAACTGTTATGGTCCTAGAATGGCAGCTATACATTGGTTTCATCAAGAATAGCACTCAATATAGTGGTGGCAACTCCCACAAACATGGCAGGGTCATATCTCGTCAACCACTTTCCTCTGTTTAGGAAATATAATGTTGCTCAACACTGTTTAGGCTTAAATAGGATAATGTAGGTCATATCTTGTGCATGGACGAAGAATGACTAACAATATGAAATGGTGGGACAACCATTTTACTAAATCCTACTGTTATGTATCACTAGCTTTCATAGTAATGTGTGTGCACAGTGCACACAAAGTGCTCAATAACTCGCCAAATTCCACAGCTCCGACAGCCAGCCCAAGACATAAAATGTTTTGAATTATGTGCTAACGACATCAGTTTGCATAATTGCCTTTAAGTTACAATATTTTACTGCTTTTCAATGGGGCACCACCGTGTGTGTCTCAATTGCTGGAAACAGTCGCAAATGAATGTGTTCTTTAGTGCTTAGCAGGGGCTAAATCGCTCCAAGAATTGCTAAGCAGGTCGGCACACTACGAGGCTTGTTTCCCTAGTGGTTTTAGCGTCCGGCGCGTATGTTCACGTAACCATTGTGAGAAGGATCTTATCCTTCCTTTTGTACTATATTCTTCTACTTAATAAAATGATACGCAGCTCACCTGCGTATTCAAGGAAAAAAAGTTTCTGACTAAAACTGTGCATGGACAAATTAATAAGTCGTGAAAGGTACTCGTGGCTATTTAATTCACAGTGTGCACGATTGTATCCAGTACTGCACAAAACTCCTTCCAATTATATACATAGATATGAAATTGTAATGAGGAGAACACAACAATTTATAACAACAGGCGTCAGTTAATTGAGATTTTCTATGCATGTGTCCAGTGTTCTGATAAGACATTCAGATCTAATATATGCCTCCCGAATAACCTTAACATCGTATTCAATAGCATTCTCCTAATTACGGTAACAGGTATGTAAGTGATTAATTAATTTCAGAACGAATGGCACATTATTCAGTTGTAGTTTTTTTTTAAAAGAAAGTATCAAATAACAGTACCATGGTTTAAGGTCGTACATGAAATTATTAAAATGAATCAATACAAAAATGAAATAGAAGGATCTTAGAAGTTGTTTACCTAGACAATGTTGGTGTTGTAGGCAGCACAAAGTTGAAGAAGAACACTTTTGTTCGCTGGGTCAACATGCTGCTCAATGACAGGACCAAACCTCCCAGGGGACTGTGCAGAAAGTGTGGCCAAGGATGAGACCAGAAACTGTTTTGGGTCGCTTACTTCTTTCAACAGATCATCTTCACTCTTTCCAGCATATTGAAGGCGTACAAATGAGACTGAATAACCAGATGTCCTCTGAAAATCCGCTGCATCAGCACCATCATTTTGCTCTTGTTGTGCTCCACCCTGATCTGTTCTCGATAGCAATGCAACAGTACTGTCAAGCAATTTGCCCCACCACTGTGCTGCAGCAGCATCCAACAAGACTGCAGACTCACAAAGCAACCTTGTCGAAGCAACTGCTGTGAGCTTAACTTCAAGAGACCCTTTAATCAACTTGAGATTGGGAATCCAGAAACGCTGAAGGATTTGGGTGAAAAGATTTGGCTGAATTGCATCGACGGAACTAACAAGAACACCTGAACCATATTTGACTAGCACTAAGGACATGAAGACCACAAGCGAATTCACAAACTTAACTGCCTGTCTGGTCTGTAGCCGAGTGAACAAAGCACTCCATATCTCACTTAGGTAAGGACTCATGATGTCAATACCAACATTTTCCACCAATGTGTTGAGCATGTAGAATGCAGAATCTTCAGTACTGCTTCGTGAAAGGAGACTGCGGAATATTACTAAGATGTTTGGAAGCCTACCCTCTTGGTTTAGCTCATTAGGAATCTTCCTAAGGAATGC
>LAPY01002460.1:16759-32924 GCA_000970635.1 Eragrostis tef
AATATTGTTGTTGCTCAATCAATCCCTCCGATCATGTGACCATAAGAAAACATTTCCTTCATCCAAAGATGTTAGTTACAATGATCTTGTTGTCACAAAGGACAACCCGATCGAAACATAATGTGCATAAGATATGAATATAAAACTAGCATAATTACATCATCATGATATAGGATATGAAAACAAGCTATATGATGAGTAGACAAAGCATGTATGTCATGGTAAAAGATATGTAAGCAAGGTCACATGACATGACATGACAATATGATGACAATATAGAGTCTACATAAATAAGCACATGCATGTCATCATATTACATCATCATGATATAAGAATATTAAGGCAAGCTACATGATGAATAGGCAAAGCATGCATGTCATGGTAAATAATATGTAAGCAATATCACATGACATGTAAACATGATAACAAGATAAAGTATACATAAATAAGCACATGCATGTCATCATCATATAGGAGACAAGATCATCATGGTATAAGGTATAAAGACAAGACTAACATGATGATCAAGAGTATGTCAAGATATAAGATACATAGAAGAACACTTGACATACTTATCTTGTCTCTTACCTCACATGTGTAGTAGTCACTTCGTATCTTCCAATCCCTTCTTGCAACGCCTTCTTGCAACCTTTGAGGTGTTGGCACTCCAATAGTGTGTCACTACATCCATAAGACTAAATATCTTGCAAGCTAGCAAACCTTGTTAGTCCCATTGACTATGCTGACATCAATCACCAAAACATATGAACCATGCTCTAGGTTCATTGATCTTACAACTGACTCCTAACTCGGTCTAGCAACCACAGGCACCCCTCCCCCCACCCCAATGAGTGAGAGGCAAGGGAAGGGCGGAAGCTCCGGAGATGCCGGGGCTCTTCTTCTTCTTCCGTTTCTCGGGTATGTACTTCCTTTGAGAGTAGCTCCCTTAGTCTTGTGAGTCGGGCGTCATGTAAAGATATTATTGGTCAGGTAATGAAGTAAGTTGTTCTGCTTTATTTATTTGTGGGTTTCAGATTTATAGTAAGTATTTATTTATTTATTTACTTACTTACTTACTTACTATATTGACTGGCTTATTGCGCCGCTCGCTAGTTGTGACGATAGATGTAAACGTGGTGTTTAGATCTAGAGTTATCCCTGATCTGCTCGTAACCCCACGGAGGACGGTAGCCCCACCTGTGACAGGTGTGTTCAGGCCTTTGCAATCCGCCACGTCCGAGTTATCGAGATGGTAGGGTCTTAATTATAGCAGGTATAGTCCTTAGACATTGAACCTAATTCTCTGGTTGGCCCTAAGGAAGTAAGTGTGCCTCGAAACAAATAATAGAGCAAGGACCCCACTAAATTACCTAGCTACATAATTTCTTATCATTAGATTGTCTGGTCCTAGGACTTTATCATTTACTGCTTTATTTATCTTTTGCTCAGCTGCCCAGACTTGATTAGATTAGAGATAGTGCACTGTTCGTTCCCTGTGGATTCGATACCTTAGGAATACTCCTAGTTGAAAGCTACATCGGTATACGTACGTTTACGGATTATTCTGTTAGGCATAAGAATCGCCAACAGCAGCATGCTAGATGGCGGTGATGGGTGCGGGCACGGCATCGTCCTGACAGCCGAACAACATCAGAATGGCTGTCGACAACGTTCAGCCGCTTGAGGTTGAAGAAGGGGGCGGTCCGAGAGGAAGAAGAAGGGGGCACTTGGCAACCGTAGAGGCGATAACATTCCCCTTCAGATGCAAGGTGAATAAGAAGTCTCTTTTATTGTGTTTTTTCTATTTTGCAATTACACAATACATACGCAAACTCTAACTCTATGAACATCTTTGAAGACTGAGCTTCTAAATCCTCGAGATTGACGAAGTCGCCACTAACGTTTCGTTGTCATCAGGAATGTCGCATAGTCGCATACCACTGAAGCACAACGCCATTAAATCTTTTTAAAAAACATTGCTACCACATATAGTCGAACCCGGTGTCAAAACGAAAGAAAGCAACACCCCCTTTGTATAATCCCCATACCCCTTTACCTTGAATAGACAGGGCAACGCAATATCACAGCTGCACAACAATTCTCATAGTAGAACTGCTAGAAATCTGAACTTAGTTGCGCTACAAGATCCAACGTCTTGGAATGGACTCAGATGTGCATCTAACTCCATAGAGAAATTCGCTATCCCCTCGTACAAAATTTGTAGCCATGCCCATGTGTCATGCAAAAGTTTCTTTCTGCCAAAGGCAGACGATGAAACAAACAAGGAAAACGACTGAAAAAATCACAATCCCCTCATACAATACCGTCCGTTGTTGGGCACCGAACATCCGCTCTGACACTACTGCTAGTTTCAAAACCCCATCCGATGGGAAGGAAAAAAGGAAACTCTGGAACAATTCTAAATCCATTCCGATGCTTCATAGAATTACCAGTGCATTACCAATGGAGCTATACACAGCCAGAAGCATTCGAACGCTGCCTTAGGGTGCGCCAGGTGCCAGACACCAGTTTGACCCATGAGTTCGAAGAATCTATCTGAACTGAACTTTACCCATGGCCATCGGCTAATCTTTTGGGCTAGTTTCCGGTGATGAGGAGTCCGAGGATGAGGAGTCCGAGTTGTAACCGGAAGGAGCACGTGGTGGTAGCTCCGTCCCTTGTTCTTGCTCAGTAGCTGAAGAAGTCAACAGATAAGTCAGCGCCGAGTAAAATCAATTTGAACAGACGAGTCAATTACTTGCATCTCACCTGCGCCTTTAGGGGCTTTAGACTTGAACTTCTTCGTATGCCTCCGTATAAGTTTCTTTGTTTTTGTTATAGTCAACTGCCGGGCAAATGGAGAGAACTCAATTTCATTCTCACTCCGTTCGCCATGGAAATCATGTTCAGCCTCTCCTTTCATTGTTTTCAGGACAAACGCCATTGCCTTTTTTCGCTGTGTACTGAATAAACCCTTGACAGAGGTTGCAAAGCCATCACCAGCTCCGTCACTAGGCTTTCTAAGAAATGCTGGGAGTTGATCAGAATTGCCACCTTCATCACCATCACTATCACTTAAATTAAAATCACTGGCAGCGATTAAAGCTGCAGATGGCTCTTTCTGGCTAGTGGATTTAGCTTTAAATTTTTTGCCCTGTAAAAGAGATGAGTTTCCTCCAATTCAAATTAGCTGGAAACAAAAGAAACAAAGCAGGAAAAATAGTTCTCACTAGGGTAAAAATGTAACCAGGTACTCATGGAAAGGCATCTAAGTAGCTCTACCGGTGGATTGCATCATGTTCTATTCTAAATGCTAAAGCATCTGAAATTTGAAATGCTGTTTGAACAAAAATACGTCACAAAAAAGTTAAACTTGCCTGCATTCCAGTTACGGACTTCAATACTCCCCATACAATATGTTTCTTTACTCGTGAAAATAGTCTTGCCCAAGTTCCAGTAAAGTCTTCACGATGAAAGGTATCCATAAGTAGCCTTACATCACTAACAGCAAAGGGCAATCCTTCGTATGTGAGAAGCAATTCAACCTAGTATATCAAATGCCGAATTGTGGTTATTGGGTGCAATAATGAGCACACTACATTGAAACAAGCATAAAAGAATAATGGCCATTGGCCCTTTGTATTATATACAACAGCAACAAGATTAGCAATCAGACTGCACAATATTATATCTGCATTCAGTGAAGTATGCACACCTGGCTTATCTTTATATTGCAGAAGTCCATCATTTTTTGAGGCCTAGTTTGTTTCACCTCATTAAGCTCTACAACTTTCTTTTCCTCGCGAGTAGAGCGGGCAGGTCGTACTGACTTAGAATCCTTGGCAGCATCTTGAGATTCAGGTTGGGCATTTGACTGACCCTGGATTTGTGAAACTAGTTCGTTAGCTACAGACTCAGCAACAGTTTCCTCCCACGTCCTGTCAAATGAAGATGTCCTTCGCAGTTCAGGCTTTTGCGCAAGTGCGGATTCTTTTGATGACTGGTTATTGGGACTGGTTGTCTCCGTGACAGAAGTGGTTTTCTTTACTCGTCTTGTTCCTGCTGTAGTAGAGACTTTGAAAAGTTCCTATAGAACGAAAAATTAAAAATAAGAAACAGATAAGAAATCATAATAATAATCAAAACATAGTAACACAAGAGGATGAACTGATCTAACCTGCCGCTTTTGTGGTTGTTGTTCATCTCCAGGGAAAAAATATCCCCACATCATTCTGTATATTGCTTCAGTCAAATAAATTTTCAGCGGATAGATGTCTACCTGCAGTAACGAGTGTAAAATGGAGCCATTGTAATTACTATGCATGTTAGTTAACAACTTAAAAACCAGTCAGTATAATGTTATACCATAATCCTAATTTACATCTGGCATATTTGAGTAACCCTTGAAAATTGTGTCAGTAAATAAACAAAGAAATCACAGGATAGAAAGATGATTCTGAACTTGCTAAGAGTAGGAGTCCAACAGAAAATGTAAAAACCAACTGAACTTACTAGGAAACTCTCGATAACCGAGTTCCCACTGGTTGGAGCCCCTTGCCTTGCATTAACACGAAGCATTGCATTCCTGCGTATACATGAGAATTATGAATCATGATTGTCAGAGCAGAAAATAGTTATATAAATCAGAACAGAATGGATGGCAACATAAAGGAGAACAAAAAATACAAAATATAATGAAGTTTTTTTTTGTGAAACTAAATTTAAATTACAAAAGGAGAGAACAAATCCAAATTCTTAGGATAATAATACCCAAAATTGACTCTACCAATCCCCAGAGCCAAAAAGGTCCTTGGTAGTATATCCTTATTATCTCATTTCAATTTGAGGAGGTATGGTGTATTGTAACTTGTAACGGGCTCTTGCCCCTTTTCTTCTTAATATGAGGCGTTTTCAAGAAAAAAATATTTTAAGCAAGATTACTGGAGTAACCTGTTCTTTCTTTCTAATGGAAAATAAGCTTACAAGCACTTCAACCTTAATCCCTCTAGGTGAAAAAAGGAATTGGACCTATAGCCAATAAATCTAACAGATGTTATAGTTAGTAGAATTGGACCTATAGCCAATAAATCTGACAATGTAGAAAAAAAAAAGACTATGAACATTAGGAAGGATTATCACAGGACATTATCCTTGTAAACTCATGTTATATTTAGTAAAATTTGAACATAATTCTAAATATCATCCTTGAAGAAGCAACGACAACAACAACAACAACAACAACAACAACAACAAAACTCTATCCAAACAGTCAAATACACAATGCAAAAGGAAAGTGGCCATCCTTACTTGCCCCATTCAGAAGGTGGATTCCAGGGTGAAATAACAGTATCTGATTTTGCATTAGCCAGTCCGTTTTTTAGGACAAACAATTTGGTTGTCAACTGGGCGATTCCAATATCTTTGTAGTCTCGGTCGAAATCATAAATCTATAGATCAAGGTTCGGAAGGGAAGTTAGACATTGACAGGAACTATCAATTATCCTTCTCAAGCACACTTTGAACAAAGCATTCCTACATAATATCATAAGTGAAAACAAAAAGATAGCTCATGAAGGAAACCAAGTTTACCATATCATTTATCTCAGCTTCAGCAAAGGATTTTCCATCTGCTAACATGCTCCAGACAACCTTGTTTATCCGCATCGAAACTCTCATGGCACATGAAGGGCTTTTATTCTTTTCCTTTTCCATCAACCTTATCTGTGCAGCTTTCTGCATAGCAATTCTTAACATAGAATATGCTTCTTTTCTACCATTCCGGACATTCAGTAGTTCTTTCTTCAGTCTTTTGACCTGATAAGGGTTATCTTAGCCATGATGGTAATATCCAAATGACATAACAATGAAATCATATTTGTGCTATTTATTCTAGTATGAAATAAATAATTAGTTAACCAGGATACGCACTACCAAATGAATTTTACTCCCTCCGGTTTTCTTTTGTTGACGTTAGTACATGTAGTACATGTAGGAATACAATTTGATTAACCAAAGTAACTGAATGCTATGTGAACATAAAACAGATATAAACATAGTACTTCACAGCATACCAGTGTTGACCTTGAACCAGAAACAATCCATTTAGCATCATCTGCCTTTGGCGACTGACTCTGATCACAAGATGCTTCACTACCAGTAGACAAGGCTCTGATATCATCAAGCAATACCTTCCGTGCTCTTTCTTTTATTTCAACACCAATCTTTGCTAATTCTACCTCCTCAACTCCATCTGGTACAACTGCATCAGATGCTTCTTCAATGTCGTCATCATCATTGTCAGTGGGGTAGCATAGGCTAGTTTTCTGAGTTCTGACAGATTAAACGGTCTCATTAGTGAATATATGGTTTATAGAAATCAAAATATATATTTTTTAAAAAAAATCTCATCACTTGCCAAACCAAATAAAGAAGCCCAATATAGGAAGAATTAGCTGGTTTTGTTAAGAAGAAACAGGAACCCAAATTCAAACATGGGTGTTTTTTTTTATGGCGGGGGGGGGGGGGGGGGGGGTGTTATGGGTGGATCAGTAGTCTTGAATAAAGTTTAAAAGAGTGGCTAAAATAGTTGCCCTTAGCAAGTTTGTCTAGTACCAACTTTTAGAAAACAAGTTACCACACAATATTATGTATTATCCTGAAGGAGCAAAAGCTGGGGAAAGCTCCCCCAAACAGGGCCTAAGCCATGCATTCTCCTGTTGGTTTACCATGCACAGTATATGGAACAAGCATGCCCTTCACCAATCGTCTGTAGCACTATGTGCCCATGTCCCTGAGAACACTGTGATGCATGGACAAATACGGCAAACTATTATAGGTTTGGGTACTGAAATCATGGACGTACTGGGTAAGCATAATCTTTTGGTGATTACAGGGGAATGTCCTACTGTAGATTCCTAAACAATTTTACGATCCTTGAGTGGTACTATAATTATAGCGTAGGTGATACCATGTCTTGGTACCACTCAAGTTATAATTTGTGGTACCACTGGTAAAAATGCTAAAACAAAAGATCATCTTTTGGTGGTAACTAGAGGTTTGTGATGCAGTGTTGTTAGGTCTCCTAGGGGTGTTTTCCCTGTCGCACGGTGCTGTTAGGTGAGGTGTTTTGGTGCTCACCATAACAGGGTTTGTTAATTACCTTGCAGAGTCCTGCCATCCGTTTTGAAGACAAAAAATCATGACATTATATGTTTAAGTCATCAGAATACGAATGGAACAACGCTTACATGTTGCTTTCTCTGGCCAATGATTTCCACCAAATGCCACTATTAATTGCTGTTAGGTGCAAAAAGAAAAAATAATCTCACTAAACCTAAAGCATGCGACCATGTCACTAGTTTCTGATGGCTATCTTACCAAGATCAATTGTATGCACAAATATGTAAAAGAATAATTAACTTCCATCCTGCTCTGTGTACAGAGCTGTAGCAACATGCATCTTAGACTGGCACACTCTGACCACCCAATTCCGAGACCTTCTCAGCACAAACTTGGGTGCATGTTTCTTCTTAGTTGAATGCCACCTAGTTTGGTCGGGTTTTCTTTTCCCGTAATAAGTACTCCCTCCGTTTTTTAATATATGACATGGTTGACTTCTTTCATTACTTTGACCATTCGTCTTATCTATAAATATTTTTGTAAATAGCTAAGCGTATAAGTTAACCTTAAAGTGCTTTTGATAATGAATTCAATGATATTCATTTCACATTTAAAAAGTAATTATTTAAATCTATATTGTTAGTCCGAAGGGAGTATTTTTAAACTGTGTCATCTATTTTTATTTCCCTATTTCATAGGTTTGCTAATTATTTTACTCAACAAGGTTTATGTTGTCTCGTGTCAAAAGTTAGGAATTATGTTGCTTAAAGAAGCTGATTTACATGAAGAAGCAAGTTTTTTTTTTTTGACCAGCACCTTTCATTTTCATTGAAACCTACTCCAAAACATTGGCCAGATGACATTTCCAGCAGAAAATAATATAGGTTAAATAAAGCAGGGCCACAAAACTGGATCTGGAAGAGAAATCCTAAGATAATAGCACTACAATGATGTACCTGGGAGTTCTTGCAAAGAGAAGATTAGTCAATACATCCATCATAACCTGAAATTGGCGTGATGTCATACCGGCTGTTATATCTGGTGAATTAAATGTCAACTCTTTCAGTGGTTTAACCTGCATAATGAAAACATTTGATGGATAAACAAGCTACCACCACAAATAGTTAAAATATGCTCAGAACAAGTAGCATAGGAACCAAATCATTATTTTATTTTATTTTTTGAGGGGGGGGGGGGGGAAAATTAAATGTCCTCCCTTGTGCCGTGTGTAGCGGAAATACATTTGGCATGGCATAAACACCCTTTCAAGTAAAGCACCAGTTCGTTTAACTTCAGATGATTTGCGATGTATTTTTGGCAGCCATTGAATACCAGCACCTGGATCAACATCTGTGGGTGCAACATGAGCCTGAACATGCTCTAACATTACAGAGAGCTCTACACGTGACCAGGTCATTTCTGGCCCGGTACCCCCAGTGGCAGTATCGCTGGAACCAAGTGCTTTCTCAAACACTTCTTGACCCACTTGCACAATTGAATGAAACGAACGAACCATGACGCGCCCACTACCAGCAGCTAGCAGAAACCTACCCTGATATATCAAATAGATAGCTAATAAGTAGTCGCAAATGAGGATAACCAAGGATGAAACTACTTCTATCACAAATTTCAACATCATGTTTCTAAGAATTAAATGATAAAAGCATGCTTAATGCTAAATTATTAGCTGTCAAATAGTTCCCATTTGCCTTGTCTTGAGTTTGAGACAGTAATGCACTATGAGACATCCAAAAATTTTGAAGTTGAAGTAAATATTTAGTTATCATGGTTGTTTACTTAATGCAGTGTATTAAATATACTTAAGTTATGGTATTAATTTAAATATTAATCCAGTTCCGCAACCTGTGAAAAATGACAATAGTCCAATTTTTCAATTCAAATTTGCATATGGATTTGCTCTAGTAAACTGGTTATCTTGTTTCCGCTATACACTGGTACGGATGATTGACAATGATTTATGCATAATCTGACAAGCTTCTGAATGAAGTAAAAAACGAAATAAGAGTTCATATGCCGAATATGTTCTGAAATTTATTAAGCTAGTCTAAAGTAGCAAAGAAATCCAGATACTCACATTTGCTTCCTCTGAATGCAAATTGAACTGAGGTTGGACAATATTAACCATGAAATTTCTTGTACCTTCCTCTTCAGAGTCCTTATTAGTTGAGGGTTTTGTTGCTACATCGCCAGTCAAGAAAATAATCAAATTGAGAAATTTAAATACAGTTTCTAAGTTTTTTGTTAGTGTTTAACGAAATGATGAAAATAAACTGGTGTGAAAGACTGTATATTGATATTAGCAAATACGGAGTACCATTTTAGTTCAGGACTAGTCTCAATGTCAGCAACTGAAAAAAAAAAGGATTGTGTTATTAAATGTACCTGTTTCATTATTTGATGTCAGATCTGACTTCGAGGATCCAACGGAAGGTGGTGATTCTGAACTCTTAATCTGTTGAGGTTCCGAAGCCTGTGCTGCCGAGGGCGAAGAGTTGGGAGCACCATCTTTGGACATCTCTGCCTCTTTAACTAACTGTTTTTTCTCAAGAATCTTTCTTTGGGTGTATTGGCGAGAAGGAGATGGTTTTGGAGGTTGAAATGCTTGAGTCAAACCACCAACCCAAGAGAGGATAGCAGCTCTATTTTCTAGATTCCACAAAATTTTTAATCCGTAGACAAATACTCTCTGGCAACTGTCAGCAACCACAACATTGAATCCCTCATCATCACTACCTGATTGTTCATGATCACTTTCATCCCCACCATCAAATTCAGACTTAATCAATGGCATTTCTGATTTTTTCCTACCATCTTCCTGCCATGCTGATAATCTAGCAGCATCAGCTTTGGGAGTTTGTTTTCGTATTGTAAAATAATCAGCATATAGAAAAAAACCATCATCTCGGCTTTTCTCAGTCGAGTTAATTTTATTTTTGCCCTTCTCACAACCAGGACTATCTGTACTTTTTTTCTGCGGACTCTTATTTTCTGACTTAGAATCCTTAGAAGTTGATGCTTCAGGAATCCTGTCAATAAATACCTTCAACAAATGCAGGTCTATGCCCTGATAGACAAGATCAAGAGGTTCACGCTTGCAATCAAAGGTAAATATCTGCTTCCCACGGCTGAAAGCAATTTCATACCTAAACTTTGTGAAGTGTAGTGTCAAACCCTTAGAAGGATCATCAGCATCTAGAGGCATATTGTTAATCTTCAGTAACATGGCATCAAATCGAATGAACTGTTCGGTCATAACTCTATCAAGTGGGAGGTTCCCAGACCGTATAAATCTGGGAACTCCAAAACGTGGAAATCTGGAAAACAGTCTTAATTTATGGGGAGGAAGAAAAACTAGGTTCCACCACTTCAATAGCCAGACCAAATCATGAGCTCCCACGTTCACTGTTGGAGAATTATTTGAATCTACACTCTTCATTTGATGTTCCATGGGTTCGGCAGTAGAAGGTTTAAGTGAAAAGCTCCACTTCAGTGATAGAGAAGTTGAGCGGAATGGATCAAAAACTTTATCCCGTGGTTTACCCTCTGCAGGAAGAGCAAACAAAAAATGATCCATAGGGTTACCTGAATCACATCCCCATTGTATTGAAATGTCCATGAAAAAAGTTGGGGTTTCAAGGAAAGGTATTGACGGATGATGTGGAATTTCTAAGCTGCATTTCTTTGCAAGACTCTCCAAGCTAGTAAGGTACACCTTCAAATTCTTTGAAGATAGACTGATATAACCATCCACGTAACGTATTTCCAAGAAATCAGATGTAATTAGCATTTCATCCAGCTTCTCATAAGGGCTGGTTGCCGCAGGCAGATGCCACTTTGTATCATTAAAACACAAGCTAAAATTTCCATGAATATAATTTCTCATATCATCCCACCAGGGTAAGCTGCGCTCTTTTCTTGGAGGTTCAGGACGCTCAAAGAACCACCTCTTAGCTAAATTTGCCCTCCGGAGTGCACAAGTAAAAGCATAACTTATATCGGCGAAAACAGGTTCATAGCCAACTCCAAAGGAGACTTCCCCACTTTGAAAATGCAATGGTATGTATGTATATGTTTTCATTGGTGGGGTATAACCAGTTGCAGAACGTAGAAGATTTACTCTCCACCATTTCCCAACATAGACATCTTGTCTAACTTGAGGCTGAAAACAGGTTGCCTGCCACAGGAAAAATATCATTGCAATTATGAATAATGCTAGATCACTCTGCCTCTTTAACTAACTGTTTTTTCTCAAGAATCTTTCTTTGGGTGTATTGGCGAGAAGGAGATGGTTTTGGAGGTTGAAATGCTTGAGTTAAACCACCAACCCAAGAGAGGATAGCAGCTCTATTTTCTAGATTCCACAAAATTTTTAATCCGTAGACAAATACTCTCTGGCAACTGTCAGCAACAACAACATTGAATCCCTCATCATCACTACCTGATTGTTCATGATCACTTTCATCCCCACCATCAAATTCAGACTTAATCAATGGCATTTCTGATTTTTTCCTACCATCTTCCTGCCATGCTGATAATCTAGCAGCATCAGCTTTGGGAGTTTGTTTTCGTATCGTAAAATAATCAGCATACAGGAAAAATCCATCATCTCGGCTTTTCTCAGTCGAGTTAATTTTATTTTTACCATTCTCACAACCAGGACTATCTGTATTTTTTTTCTGCGGACTCTTATTTTCTGACTTAGAATCCTTAGAAGTTGATGCTTCAGGAATCCTGTCAATAAATACCTTCAACAAATGCAGGTCTATGCCCTGATAGACAAGATCAAGAGGTTCACGCTTGCAATCAAAGGTAAATATCTGCTTCCCACGGCTGAAAGCAATTTCATACCTAAACTTTGTGAAGTGTAGTGTCAAACCCTTAGAAGGATCATCAGCATCTAGAGGCATATTGTTAATCTTCAGTAACATGGCATCAAATCGAATGAACTGTTCGGTCATAACTCTATCAAGTGGGAGGTTCCCAGACCGTATAAATCTGGGAACTCCAAAACGTGGAAATCTGGAAAACAGTCTTAATTTATGGGGAGGAAGAAAAACTAGGTTCCACCACTTCAATAGCCAGACCAAATCATGAGCTCCCACGTTCACTGTTGGAGAATTATTTGAATCTACACTCTTCATTTGATGTTCCATGGGTTCGGCAGTAGAAGGTTTAAGTGAAAAGCTCCACTTCAGTGATAGAGAAGTTGAGCGGAATGGATCAAAAACTTTATCCCGTGGTTTACCCTCTGCAGGAAGAGCAAACAAAAAATGATCCATAGGGTTACCTGAATCACATCCCCATTGTATTGAAATGTCCATGAAAAAAGTTGGGGTTTCAAGGAAAGGTATCGACAGATGATGTGGAATTTCTAAGCTGCATTTCTTTGCAAGACTCTCCAAGCTAGTAAGGTACACCTTCAAATTCTTTGAAGATAGACTGATATAACCATCCACGTAACGTATTTCCAAGAAATCAGATGTAATTAGCATTTCATCCAGCTTCTCATAAGGGCTGGTTGCCGCAGGCAGATGCCACTTTGTATCATTAAAACACAAGCTAAAATTTCCATGAATATAATTTCTCATATCATCCCACCAGGGTAAGCTGCGCTCTTTTCTAGGAGGTTCAGGACGCTCAAAGAACCACCTCTTAGCTAAATTTGCCCTCCGGAGTGCACAAGTAAAAGCATAACTTACATCAGCGAAAACAGGTTCATAGCCAACTCCAAAGGAGACTTCCCCACTTTGAAAATGCAATGGTATGTATGTATATGTTTTCATTGGTGGGGTATAACCAGTTGCAGAACGTAGAAGATTTACTCTCCACCATTTCCCAACATAGACATCTTGTCTAACTTGAGGCTGAAAACAGGTTGCCTGCCACAGGAAAAATATCATTGCAATTATGAATAATGCTAGATCACTAGAAAATTATTCCACATAAAAAGTAGATGATATAATTTTGCATGTAATATCCTAATCCGAGGGCTGCATTAATCTCTTCAAACACAAGAAAGGGAGCAATTACAGTTTACCAACTTTAACAGAACCAGTATCTTCTCTAACCCCTCAAATGATATTTAATATTCGAAAACAAATGAATGGCATGGAACGCTTACCTGCTGAGCAAGGACAAGGCGTCCATCACATTTCCCAGAGGTTCCAGAAAAGAGTGGAAATGTGTAATCTCTCAATAAAACGGATAATGACTTGGTTTTCAAATTAAAATTGCTACCATACAAACGGGAAAATGGGATATCATTTTTGTCACAAACCGGATCTACAGACTTGATAAAACTAATCATGCCTTCATCGCCACCATCAATCTTAGATAGGCTCACATCCACATCTTTTGCATGTACAGACATAACTGACGTTCTACGAGTACTCATCTTGAACCCCGATTGGAACCCACTTGAACATGCACCGGATCCTTCTGATATTGATAATTTCTGGCATTCTTGGTAATATGACTGAAATGCCTGTCTGTAAATCTCTTCTCTGAGTTTTTCAAAGGCGCGTGCACCAGATACATTTGCATCAACATCAGGGCAATCATGGTTCTTTTCAGGAGAGGAAGTATCCAGTTTTTCCTTGGGGGAATCTTTATTTTTGCCTGAAGCAAGCTCATCAAGAAGATTCAATCTCACTGTGTATTCAGAGAATACATTCTTCATCAAATTCATATGCTCATCAAGCCATCCTTGCATGGGCTCTTCCTCAATTTCTGCTATCAGATCACGTATGATGACCCGCACGTACCGAAATCCCGTTGATTTTGATTTGTTCTTTTTGCTGCTGCTGCTACTAGATTTCTTCTCAGGAAATAGCACAGATGTTTTTGCTGCAGAAATAAGTTTAAAGGCCCGCAGTGTGTCTTCTACTGCATCATCAATAGCTCTCAGCTGCAATCTAAAAGGAAGGCAAATGCGTGCATCACGGAGTTGAATAACCCAATCACATGTAGCTGCAGACTGTAACTTCTTATCAGGAAGGCTATCAGAAACAGAAATTGGGATGCGAGATAACTGCATACGACTACTTTTGAAAAGCCAGGCACCACAAAAGCTGACTTCTAGTCCCTCGACCAAAACACCTATCTTTGCATTCTCAGAAAATATTGAGCCAACATGAATCATTGCTTCAACCCCATCAGCAAGTTCACCTGAAATTGTCAATGATTCCAAATCAATGGCAATAACCGATTCCCTCTTCCTTTGAGCTTTTTCTTGCTGGCCATCTACTGTAGGCGATTCCCTTTTTCCCAGGATATCCATGTTCACTGTCTCATCTTTTACCTCGGTAACAGGATTCTGGAGTTTGATCCGATGCAGAACAGATTTAAGTCTTGTAGCTACTTCGAGCAATTCCAAACAGGGATCAGGCTCATATCTGACTGCAATGTCAGTCACGTTGATAAGAGAGCAGGCTGCCACGTCATTTGACCCACCAGAACGCTGGACAAACTTGGCTTTACGCACATCTAATAGCTTGACCTCCTCCGCGGTTTTGCTGTCAAGCTGATATTCTTTATGTATCAGTCTGAAGTTCTCAAAGTCAACCTGCACGGAATGCTTTTCCTTGTTCAAAGATACACCGATTTGATAAATCTCAAGAGAAGTTGAGAAATTAACATTCTTATGATCTGGAAGGCTGGTAGAATTCACATAGGCCATCCTTGGGGCACCATTAGCATCATTGATGATTACAACGCGACCGCCCTGAGAACCAAAATTCACACGCTTTGGATCTGCTATACTCATATCTTCCAGCCTCATGTCACCATCATACATAATACAGCACTGTGCAATACTAATCTTGATTAGTTGTGATCCTTTAGATTTCTTGGTCGATTTTTGCAAAGGAGTTTCCTGTAGAGGTCGTTTCTTAGGAGGTGAAATGCTTTTCAAAAATGCCTTGTAGGACATAGCAGTCGTACAAAGTAACTCAAGATAATAAAAGCAGAAGTTCATTCTGATTCCAGATATATTAACAGAGATAGCAGATTTAGCATGATCTTCACTATTCTCTTTGCCTGGACCATTTTGTTCCAAATCAATAGTTGACTGACTAATATGCAGTAAGGTGCTTGAGATGCTTTCTTTCATTGACTGTTGGTGTTTACCAGCAACAAGAAACTTTAATTCACTGAGCTTGGCATGCACTTGAGTTCCTCGGTTTGCCAACTTACTTGCAGAGACATGAGTAGATTGCAATACGCACTGCATTATCCAGTATTTACAGAGTGAGGTTAGCATTTAATTATAAAAAGGCAATATATTTGCATTATTTATAAACTAAATTATTCAGAAACATGCAAGAAGCTTCAAGCTATTTATACATTGTATTTACAAATCCCTAGGTGTTAATCTTTCCGCACTTCCAAGCAGAAACTCACATCCAATCAAGGAGCCAAGTGGATGGTCTCGAAAGGCATGACATCATCCAATTTTAAGGGATTCATCATGACATCATCTACTAACATCACATCAAAACGCAACAAGTTTTTCAAGGATAAATGCCTCGGACTATACTGTTGTCAAATCAGCAACTTTAGTCAAAAAGGTTGGCAGAAAAATGTGAAATGGAGTAAAATACAGATACCGCTGGCACATGGTTTCCCTTGGCGTACAAAAAAAGAAAAAGAAAAACAGAGGAAACATTGAATCAATCAGACTCTCTAACAGATGGGGTTGCCTCAATAGATCTTTCTATATTATTATCATCATTAAGAATGTGGGCTCTAAATATGAGTGAATTGCACAAAACTATAACTATTTGTGTCAAGGTTTCAGAAAACTACAACTTTTGGAACCTATTTCAAAGAACTACAACTATTTTGACAATGAGTTTCAGAAAACTACAACTTTTGCATCTGGCCCCACATGTCAATCTCAGTTTGAGAACACTATCACTTTGTGAGGCTGACATGTGGGACCGGACACAAAAGTTGTAATTTTCTGAAACCAATGGTCAAAATAGTTGTAGTTCTCTGAAATAGGTTCCAAAAGTTGTAGTTTTCT
>LAPY01002460.1:43540-60135 GCA_000970635.1 Eragrostis tef
GTAGTCCTCCACCTGCAGGTACGCTGCCGGGATGAAGAGCGGCGCGTTCGGGTTCAGCGACGACGACACCGCCGTGGCGCTCATGGTCCTCCTCTTCTTCGTTTCCTGCAGAGACCAGATCGGATCGGGTCAGAGAGCGCGGAACTGCAGCATCAAGCAAGAGGAGGAACGCGGAAATCCCCATGTCCTCGGCACGAGAAACCCGCGAGACTTGCGGATCTTCGACCAAGGCGGCCAGGAAGAAATGGAAGTTGGAACCCGCAGATCTAGAACCGCAAGGACCGTGACAGGCGATGATTCCAGGCAGAAACACGCAGCGAGGACACAGGTCCGAGCAAGAGGATGGATGGCGCTCACCTTAGGTTTCGTCGAGGGATGGATCGGCCGGCGCTGGGGTCTCTCGGCGACGTTGAGGGGTGTGAGAGAAAAATATCTGCTGCGGTGGGCGTGGGACGGTAGCGAGTGAGCTTGCCAGTCGACTGGGCGAGCACTGGATTTATAGAAGAGGAAGAGGAAACGAGGAGTGACCGGGCCTGCGACCGCGCGAGGTTTCCCTGCTGCTGCTGGGCCGGAAGCGTGTCGCCTCACTGCAACTGCAGCTTCCGGGCACCGGGGTGGTGCGGTGCGGGAGCGCGTGCGCGTCCCGGGGGTCAACGTCGCACACAAAAAAACTCACAGTACTCGGCTGCGGTGTTTCACATTGGAGCGCATGGCTGACTGACTCTCAGTCCTCTTTTCACTCCAATTTGGATCTGTACACAATTTGCAGCTCACCAAGGCTAACGGAAGTGTAGTCACTCGAGCACTTCACATGTGTATCTTGGGGCAATGGGACGGGTAGAGCAAACCCATACCTCATCCCTATAGGTGAAAATTTCTACCCGGCTTCGTACCCGTCGGATATCGGAGCGGGTATCGGATACTCAGGGGTGGAACACTATAAACACATGTTAGTCTCAAAATTCAATAAATTATCACAATTTTGTAGCCTCTTATACAACAAACAACAACACACAAATGCTTTTGACTAAAACAAGTTGAATTAACATAAAACAAAGCCTAGAGATGACATGCATTAACATAAAACAACCCACATATCACATAAAACAAGTCAAATTTAAAACCAAATTTAAATTTTGAGTACCCATCAGGTACTCATGAGTGAGGATAAATCCCTGTCCCGTACCCGACTCATGTCGGGGCGGGTACGGACGCCACTCACAGATAGAAAACTAGTCTCATACCCGGTCCCGAATTGGCATCTCTACTTGGCACAAGGCCACGGGTAAACGGATGACTATTGAACTGGGGTCTTTGGGGGGAAAAAATTAAAATGGCGAAGGCTAAAGTTTTTTTTGCACCTTCTAAGCGTGCAACAACTCTGCCGAGACCTATAATACTTCCAAACCGAAAGCGCCTGGAAGATTTGATTGAGCAATTGGGACAGTGGATTCTTAAGTTAAACGCAAAGTAAATTGGGTCATGTCAGGTTCAGGCACGTGGAGGCCGGCCGCAGCGCGACAAGCGTATCGCCACGGCCGGCCGAGCGACGAGCAGCTCAATCGCCGTCTAATCTAAAAATCATTCTCTCAATAATTCTCGCCTGATCTAGCGGTAGCCCATCTTGTTAGTGCCTCACTTTGCTGGCCACCTGGCCCCAGTGGATAATACAGTAATGAAGTTGTCATGCTATTCTCTCAATTATGACAATGACTGCTTTATCCTGTTGTCTCGTTCTGGTTGATGGCTACTCAAATTGAAGACGACACAAGTGGCCGGATTGCATGCATGGAAATGTGCCATGAAATAATTCAGCATGAAATCAAACCACCATTGATTGAGTTTTTTTTTTTTGGCGAAAGACTAAGTGAAATATCGTCTCAGATGCATCCACTCGCGCGCATCCTTTTGTGATGGTGGTTTCTTTAACGGAAAATAAAAGAAAATTATCCTACTTTTTCGATTGTCAGTCAACTTTGAACTAGCATCGATCGCGGCCTTCCTTTCAACGTCGCAGGTCAGTCAGTATGTTGCTTTACGAGCTATAGACCAAGGACGTTTCAATAATATGTACAAAATGAAGCATCATGCACGAGCTGTGGAAGTGACTGGCACGAAGATGTACAAAATAAAACATGATTATGAGTAGGATTTGCGTATGTGCATTCATAGAGGTGAGTGTACGTACTTTGTGAGTGTCCGAGTTATACTGTGTAATAAAAAAAAGAAATAGAGCATGATTATTTTTTTAAATAATAGAAAATAAAAGCATCATGGCTTTCGCCTCACTAGGAGGTTTGTTGTAGTTTTTCTATATTTGACAATACTAGTGAAATCGATGCCATCTCGGTTAGTTGTAACGATGTGGTTTTTAAGAAGGCAACGTATCATATGAGAATTAGGTTTGTGTGAGAACTATGAGAACTTCAATCTGGGCCACATGGTCTTGATCAAAGAGAGAGATAGGAGAGGTAATTTATAAAAGTATGATTAAGTGGACGGTGATTTTGCAAATCATCCCTCCCACCTGAATTCATGCGCCCCATTGGATCAAGATCATGTGGCCCAGATTGGAGTTCTCATAGTTCGCACACGAACCTGGTTCTCATAGAATATGCTCTCTTTTAAAAAACCATCTTAATTTTCTCCCATGTATCTTATACTGGCCATTTTTCGGTCTTGGTCCCATCTTCGAAAGACGGAGGACCAGTGCTCCATGTACCGCCTTCTGACTGAACAATGGGGATTTTCGCAAGACATGGGGTGAAGGTTAGCAATAGATTTTGCTAAGAACTGTTTACAATATTGTTGCCTTGGTTTTCTCTTGACAACGTCTATACCATAGTGATAACTGTAATAGTTATGTAAAGATAGAGATGCTTTCATTTATTTGTTGCAATATAACTTTTTTATTAAATATATTAGGTAAAAACTTGTGAAGCGCTGTACCATGCTTAGAGGCTAACCAAGGTTAAAAAAAAAAGGTTTTCATTAACAACGTGTGAAGGGAAAAAAATTTGAAGGAAAAACACATGCAACGGGCCGGTCATGCAGACATAGGCCGAAAGCGAATAGGCCCATCCATGCGTACAGCCTAAAGGGCCTAAACCCCACCGACCTCCTCCCATCTCCGCAGCAACCTCCTCCTGTCGCAGACGCCGCCGCCGCCGCAGCAGCACCGCCGATCCCCTCCTCAAGACATTAGCGCCTTCTCGTCTCTCTCTAATGGCGGCAGCGGCGGCTAGGAGCCTCCTTCTGAGGCATCTCCGCTTGGCGGTGGCCCCGTCGGCGGCGTCCGTCAGGCCGGTGGCGGCGCTGCAGGTAGCCCTGTGGGGGCGGCGGTGGATGTCGGCGGACGAGACCAAGGGGTCTTTCCTGGACAAGAGCGAGGTCACCGACCGCATCATCAAGGTCGTCAGGAACTTCCAAAAGATTGACGACCCCTCCAAGGTATATGCAATTGTTACCCACCATTCCTCCCTTGGTGGCTGGCTAGAGAGATGCTTGCTAGGAGTGAATTAACAGTCGAGGTGTTTAGTGCGCCCATATAGTTAGTCTTGCCATTTCGCGATTTTTTTTTTTGGTCGAGAACTAGCGTCTTTTGGATACTGCGTGAAATCCAGAAATTTGCTGGTCGGATGGATCTATCTGCATGGTGCATTCTAGATCGGCTTTCTTATGCGGGAAGTTCATGTTAGTCGTTAAACAAGTGATTTCAGTTTGCTGCATTATCTCTGCATGTTGGGATGTAGTTTACACTCGGTTTCTGTTGGACAACAGAAGTACATAACCTATGCTGGTTGTTATAATTTATGCTCGTTCCTCTGCAAGTATGCTTCTGGTTGTTATGACATTTATGCTTGTTTCTCTGCAAGTATGCTTCTGTTAATGGACATAGATGTCTGGCCTGCAGTAGGAGCTGTTAATAAACATGTTTGTTTTCCCCTGAATTCTCTTTTATTGGGTTTGAGTGTTTTCTTGTGTGTTTCTGTGAGAATGTGCTCGATATGGAAGTCGGTATACGAGCATTTAGAATCTGATGTTTATATATTTTCCCCGTGCATCTCTCATTTATCAGTTCTGGTAACTGTTATCTGCATTCTGAAGTGGATGCATTTACAATCTGATGTTTAGATTTTTTTTTCATCTTCTTTTTTGAGATTTTTAATTATATAGATGTTTTAATCTGACTGTGGCTAGGCCACATGTTTTAAGTGTCCATGGGGTTGACGTGATCATAAACTTTCATATATATTTTTTTTAATGAGCATATCGGCCTGAGGTCTTTGATTTGGATGTGAATTAGGAACGAATCTAGGTACCATGCAAAATATCCATTGCAGAAATCTAACGCTTCTTTGCTCCCTATGGGCAAAGTAGCAGTTGCCAGAACACAAGAGAAATCACTAGATATCTTAAAAAGCATGCTGCCAAGTTGCATAGCATATGAAAAAATTTATTACTGCAGCTACTTGTTACTTACAAGTGTGTCTAATCATTAGATCATGCCTGCATTAGTTTAGTTAATACACATTCGTCATCAATAGACCCATTCCTGTGGGAGGCCAAGCTCATATGAACAATCGTAAGATGCAGCATTTGCACCATTTGTCTTGCGTGCTTGCTTCTCGTGCATGGTGGCCATTACGTGGGTATACAGATGGGGTTCAAGTTGTTGCTTTTGATGGCATTGCTGCTTACCGCAATGCGGCTACATGGCTGTGGTCCCAGTCCTTGGAGGTTTAGCCCCCCTAGCAATGTGGTGCTCTGTGCGTGGCAGGAAAAGTGCCTCTGCTGCTCTTGATTGCTGGCACCAAAATGGTATTAACTGGTCTCTGCTTTGCCGGAGCAAACCTTGACTGATTAATGGCTTGGTCAAGCGTTCCACCGTTGCTAAAAAATGGCCACACTTGCACTGTATGTGCATTGCCGTTGTTGTTGGGGATATGAACCTGATGGTCCAGTCGATGGACCTGTGCCTGCCGGGGCCAGGGGCGCTGGTAGGATTTGGTTGCCTTGACATCAGGGAGCCGATTGCATTGGTGTCTCTTCATGTTGTCGGTGAGGACTCCAACAAGATGAGCAGCGAGCTCCTCGATGATGGCCAGGTCGTGTGGCTCATCAGCTGCAGTCACGCCAATATCGTGAAGTGTCTCCAACGGGAGCCACCGCAGACTTTTTTTTTTAATATATATATCACCACTGTACGTTGTTGAGCTCCATCATGTGGTACCCAGCCATTGCTAACAAGGGTGGGAGGAGGCTTTGGTGCAGTAGGGCTAGGAATGTGGTATTGGTAGCTGAATGAGGATGTTCTGGGTGCATGGTAATGGAGGGAAACTTGGGAATAAATACCTGAAGTTAGACAAGAATTGACACGATGACATTGTTTTCCTGCTGTTTCTATTTTTATTTTTTATTTTTTTGGCCTCACACGTGTGCTGGTTTTAGTGCCCTTTGCATGTGTTTTACGTGTATACTATGTTGAATCTTTTCAAGATAGCTATCTTTAGGAATGTGTGGGTTTCCATTCTTTTACTGTTTATTCTCTTGGAAAATGTTGTGGCTACGTGCAGCTCAAAATTTGGAGTGCCAGTAAATATTAGCTAAAACAGTTAACTATATGTTTCAGAGAATTTCTGGTGTTTTAGAAGTTTATTTGGTTTGGAGGTTAAATCATGCATTGATCGTTTTCAACTGCATAGTTGGTTTTCACGAAGAATTTGGAATCATTGAGAATTTCATAATAGGCTGAAATCAATCTCTGTTATATTTCAAAATAAATTTGATCAGCTAACAAAATCATATGTATCAGGGTTTGAAATATGTCTAAAATGTGGAATGAAATATCACCACTACACGGGCAGTGAACTGTGTTTCTGCTGATTCAGTTCAATAACTTGTAGATTTTGTTTTGTCTTTTGGCTGAAGCTGTTAACTATAGGTCTATAGTTGATATTGTAGTAGTGCTCACTATTGTACACGTTATATGCGAGCGGTAAGGACCACACTACCGCATTTCATTAAGTTGAGATAAATCGTTCATAATGGCTCTAACTTTGGCTGTCGGCAACCTAGTTTCTTATGTGCTGCTATTGTACCAATGCGTAACGAAGAAAGAAATCATATGCACTACACAATTGCTAACTGGAGAATCTTCACCACTTCACACCTCTGAACAGCTCAAATAAGCTAACACTGTTTAGACTTTAGATAGTAATTTTTAGTTGCCATAGTTGTGCTGTGTAGGCTTTAAATATTTTATGCTCAAGTCCTGAATAAGTTTTTCCAGCCATTGCTAACAAGGGTGGGAGGAGGCTTTGGTGCAGTAGGGCTAGGAATGTGGTATTGGTAGCTGAATGAGGATGTTCTGGGTGCATGGTAATGGAGGGAAACTTGGGAATAAATACCTGAAGTTAGACAAGAATTGACACGATGACATTGTTTTCCTGCTGTTTCTATTTTTATTTTTTATTTTTTTGGCCTCACACGTGTGCTGGTTTTAGTGCCCTTTGCATGTGTTTTACGTGTATACTATGTTGAATCTTTTCAAGATAGCTATCTTTAGGAATGTGTGGGTTTCCATTCTTTTACTGTTTATTCTCTTGGAAAATGTTGTGGCTACGTGCAGCTCAAAATTTGGAGTGCCAGTAAATATTAGCTAAAACAGTTAACTATATGTTTCAGAGAATTTCTGGTGTTTTAGAAGTTTATTTGGTTTGGAGGTTAAATCATGCATTGATCGTTTTCAACTGCATAGTTGGTTTTCACGAAGAATTTGGAATCATTGAGAATTTCATAATAGGCTGAAATCAATCTCTGTTATATTTCAAAATAAATTTGATCAGCTAACAAAATCATATGTATCAGGGTTTGAAATATGTCTAAAATGTGGAATGAAATATCACCACTACACGGGCAGTGAACTGTGTTTCTGCTGATTCAGTTCAATAACTTGTAGATTTTGTTTTGTCTTTTGGCTGAAGCTGTTAACTATAGGTCTATAGTTGATATTGTAGTAGTGCTCACTATTGTACACGTTATATGCGAGCGGTAAGGACCACACTACCGCATTTCATTAAGTTGAGATAAATCGTTCATAATGGCTCTAACTTTGGCTGTCGGCAACCTAGTTTCTTATGTGCTGCTATTGTACCAATGCGTAACGAAGAAAGAAATCATATGCACTACACAATTGCTAACTGGAGAATCTTCACCACTTCACACCTCTGAACAGCTCAAATAAGCTAACACTGTTTAGACTTTAGATAGTAATTTTTAGTTGCCATAGTTGTGCTGTGTAGGCTTTAAATATTTTATGCTCAAGTCCTGAATAAGTTTTTCGCCAAATGACCTGCAGGTGACACCAGATGCCCATTTCAAGAATGATCTTGGCCTCGACAGTTTGGATGCAGTGGAGGTTGTCATGGCTTTGGAAGAGGAATTTGGTTTCGAGATACCTGACAACGAAGCTGATAAGATCGACTCCATTAAAGTTGCCGTTGACTTCATTGCCTCACACCCTCAAGCAAAATGAGCAAACATTTATGTGGTATAAATGTTTAGTTTTACTATCAAACGAAGAGCACTTTCCTCTGCAGGTTATCCAACCATGTTATTTTGGCATTGTACTGCTACCAGTCTTTCCGGATTGTTCTCTGAGGTCCGAGCTGCGGAATCTCTGGACCAAATAATATGTTTGAATGTGAGAGGAAACTCTGTTCTCATATGGGGTGTTTTGCAAGTTATCAAGCTCGCGCTCTTTGGAAGCCGTTGGTAGACTTTTGAGAAGTGGTGACGTGAGCGCACTTGTGGAAGCATCGTGATTTTAAGTTTCACCTGTATTCGCTAACTGCTTGGTACAGCTGTTCTTCACGCCACTTTGGTGTTAGCCCCAACAGATCACTGCAAAGGCAGATATATCTCTTGTTCTTTTTCACAAAATGCATTGACACTGAACATCAACAACTTCCTACTTATTTAGCATTGGGTCTGGTTTTCTGGATTTACTTGGTACAAAATCAGGGTAAAGGTGCATGCCGTCTTGGGCAGGCGTGAGCATTAACGGCTTGCTCCATCTGCTCCATTTTCTCGCGACCCCTGCTTGCATTTCTTACAGCTTCATGATAGCCGTCGCCGGACGTTCTCCACGCCTCATCTGCCTCACTGGATTGATTAGTGTCTGTCCCAATCCATAGCGATGACGTGGACGTCAGAAATCCTTAACTTATGTAAGAATCAGTGTGTATTTCCCCACCTTTCCGTGTCTTTTTTCACCCAGCCGAAACTCTACCCGCATCAGGCTATCAATCCTAAAAACCGCAGCGTCTGTTGCAGTGTTACTTACCAGTTACCATTGCTATTCATTTACGACCTCTTCCCTTCCCACTACCCCTCGTCTTTACTTTGTGCCTGTGCTATAAGTAATTGTATTATTTACTCTTCCTCCATGCAAACAAGAAACTGAAATTTCCACCATAAAAAGACCAATGCCATTTTCATTGGCAGATAACTCGCACCACCTTTGGGCAATCATGTGCCAATGCCATGAATGATGCTATTCCACATCCTCTCTCTGCCACTCATATATTCATCCCAAGTATGCTGCTAAAAATGAAGCATTGGACGACGATTTAGTGGAGTTTGCTGTTTTGCCACGAAGGAAAGCTCCGCGTGATTTGCATCATACTTTTTGGTTAATCTCATTCTTCAACAGATTAATCAAATTTTGGTTTTCTAAAAGACTTTCCCCTTGATAGTAGATGTAACATTCGCTTGTAGGCAAAATTCTTTATCTTTCATGGCTATGGGTGCTATTGTTGCTTCCTGGAAACATCCCTATTTTATCGAAGCATTCTCTTGTTTGATTTCAGTATTGAAATTTTCTCTTAAAAATTAAATATCCTGTTGTTCCTACATGATTATATCATGTGAAGTTACCCGTAATTATTGATCCTATTGAGTTGTGCCATCCTACAGATACGTGCGTGGCACGTGCATTGGCAGCCATGAAAACACTCTGAATTTGTTCTCATGGCTGATGCTAATGTATAGTTGTGCATTGACACTGAACATCAACAACTTCCTACTTATTTAGCATTGGGTCTGGTTTTCTGGATTTACTTGGTACAAAATCAGGGTAAAGGTGCATGCCGTCTTGGGCAGGCGTGAGCATTAACGGCTTGCTCCATCTGCTCCATTTTCTCGCGACCCCTGCTTGCATTTCTTACAGCTTCATGATAGCCGTCGCCGGACGTTCTCCACGCCTCATCTGCCTCACTGGATTGATTAGTGTCTGTCCCAATCCATAGCGATGACGTGGACGTCAGAAATCCTTAACTTATGTAAGAATCAGTGTGTATTTCCCCACCTTTCCGTGTCTTTTTTCACCCAGCCGAAACTCTACCCGCATCAGGCTATCAATCCTAAAAACCGCAGCGTCTGTTGCAGTGTTACTTACCAGTTACCATTGCTATTCATTTACGACCTCTTCCCTTCCCACTACCCCTCGTCTTTACTTTGTGCCTGTGCTATAAGTAATTGTATTATTTACTCTTCCTCCATGCAAACAAGAAACTGAAATTTCCACCATAAAAAGACCAATGCCATTTTCATTGGCAGATAACTCGCACCACCTTTGGGCAATCATGTGCCAATGCCATGAATGATGCTATTCCACATCCTCTCTCTGCCACTCATATATTCATCCCAAGTATGCTGCTAAAAATGAAGCATTGGACGACGATTTAGTGGAGTTTGCTGTTTTGCCACGAAGGAAAGCTCCGCGTGATTTGCATCATACTTTTTGGTTAATCTCATTCTTCAACAGATTAATCAAATTTTGGTTTTCTAAAAGACTTTCCCCTTGATAGTAGATGTAACATTCGCTTGTAGGCAAAATTCTTTATCTTTCATGGCTATGGGTGCTATTGTTGCTTCCTGGAAACATCCCTATTTTATCGAAGCATTCTCTTGTTTGATTTCAGTATTGAAATTTTCTCTTAAAAATTAAATATCCTGTTGTTCCTACATGATTATATCATGTGAAGTTACCCGTAATTATTGATCCTATTGAGTTGTGCCATCCTACAGATACGTGCGTGGCACGTGCATTGGCAGCCATGAAAACACTCTGAATTTGTTCTCATGGCTGATGCTAATGTATAGTTGCCATTCCCCATGCATATGTTCAAGTGTCCTTTGCATCAGGAGTTAACTGTAGGCCTTTGAACGGTGTGTTGTTACACAAGGTATTCCTGATGAGCGGATCATATTGGGGCATATGGCCTCACTTAGTTTTTTTTTTCAATTTTACTTTGGTGTCTTGAAGTTACATTCAAAATAAGAATTCAATTCAATTTAACCTGAAGATTGCAAGGAAAATCGATCCGCCTTGTTTGAAACTCTCTCTGAAAAATTACACACATATGTTGGATGATATTGCTTCCTAAAATGAGTCGTGTAAGACAGAATGATTTTTTTAATGTGTCGACATGCATGGATGCTTCTTCCTTATACAAATAATATATCTTCGAGGAAAATTCATTTTTTTAATAAGGATGCGATTAATTAAATTTCAGAAGCATCGGAACAATATGAGCTGTTTTTTTTATTTGGAGAGAGAAGGAGCTAGTAGGTTTTTTTTTTAGAATTACACAACACGCACGCACACTCACCCCTATGAACACACGTACGCAAACCTTACCTCTGTGAGCACCTCCGAAGGACTGAGGACCCGGCATACGTACGATAATGGGCCTTGTAAAAGACACGATCTTGGTATGACGCCTCACTCAACCCCTAGCTTTGTCCCCCCTTCACAACGAAATACATGCATTCTGTATTGCATAGAATTAGGGTTTTGAATCGCGATGCGACGGTGAATCGTGATATAAGTCTAACGCCCCTTTTCAAAATCGTTTGTTCATCTTCAGGATGCGTGACCTCGCCGGCTTCCCTTCCACCACCGTGTAACCGGCCGGGCATCTCTAGGACAAGCCAAGTCGGCAGAAAATGCCACAGGTATGAGAATCGAGACCATTCTTAGATCTTAGTGCTATGGTCCATGCATTTCTAGTTAAACGGATTAATAGGGTTCGACACGTATAGCGTCTAGCTGCTCCGGTCACTAGTACGATAATAAAGGCCAAGATTGCTTATTAAATTGATTATTGGCGTTAATATAACATGTGTTTATTGTGTATTCTAGTTAGCAATGATATTAGAATGATTGCTATTTGGTTTCTGGATATTTTCCTTAATAGTTCATTATACAAGATCTATTTTCTATGTGACAGGAATTCTTAGACTGGGAAACACTTGGCTGTTTTGGGGAAACTCTAAAAGAGTGTAACTGTTGGTTTTCAACAAATAAACCTCGAGAAAAGTCCAAGGTCCTGTAATGAATGGATAGTAAAGTAAATGGATAGTAAAGTGTCATCCTGCCAAAATAGCCATTCAATACATCATTCGTTTGCCAATTATGAAATATTCTAAGACTGCTCGACCATAAGTTTTTTTCACATACTCCCACTGTTATTGAACATTAAACGTCATCGTCAGTTGTAAAAGGACAGAGGGAGTACATATTTTGAGGGGCAAAGATAATAAAACCGTAATGCATTGCCAAATTGTATGCCATTTCTGTGAGCCTATTGTCAACCATATAGTACATTTGCCAAATGTATCCTGAAATTCCCTTTTGCTTTGACGGCAATTTGTCTTTTCTTCCAGATATCTTTGATGAATATTATGTGTTTTGTATAACTGATTTTTTTTATTGGCTAAGAAAATTGTACATGCTAAAAGAACAATACATCACCAGATGTTATCTATTATAAGCTATAACCATGGTACATTTTGCCAAATGTACTATACTATACTATTCATATTTGTTTTTTAGTGGATATGCATAATATTTCTTACTTGTTCGGTATAATTTGACCCTTTCTTTTAGCAAAGATAGTTCAACATGCTAAATCACTACATCACCCAATGTCATCTATCATAGGCCTGTTGCAAACCACAGTATATTTGTAAATGTATCCTAGCATTCCCTATTTGTTTTCTTGTGTTCATATATAATATCAAATTTTCTGTTATTTGCTTTGCTGATGTACATTCCCTATTGATTTTGCGTTTACTACCAGTAGGAAATGATTATTGAAATTTTGACCGATGCAACATCCTGTATCTTACCTCTTCACATTGTTTTTCCAGGAGATGGCCGAGGTGCCCTGCCGCTGCACACTACTCTGATCGCAATCTCCGATGAGACCTCGCCAGCTTCTTCCCTTCCTCCATTGTGTAACCGGCTGCGCGTCCCGAGGACAAGCTGCAGGAATTGACAAAGGTATGAGAATCGAGAACAGACCATTCTTAGATCTTACTGCTATTGTTCATGCATTTCTAGTTAAACAGATTGTTAGGGTTCAACACGTATAGTGTCTAGCTGCTTCGGTCATTAGTGCGATAATGAAGGCGAAGATTGCTTATTAAATTGATTATTGTAGTTAATAAAACGTGTGTTTATTGTGTATTCTAGTTAGCAATGATGTTAGAATGATTGCTATTTTGTTTGTATATATTTGCCTTAAAAGTTCATTATACACGATCTATTTCTATGTGACTGATGGTATAGTTAATGTGCTGTAAATTCTTTCGATGCCGAGAATCTTATCAGGAATTCTTAGGCTGTAAAGTTTTGCCAGTAATTTGTCCAAAAATCCATTTCACCCTGGAAATACTCTTGGCTGTTTCAGGGGAAATTCTAAAAGAGTGTATCTCTTTTTGTTTCCAACAAATATAACCTCGAGAAGAGTCCAAGAGCCTTGATGGTGTTTTGTATAACTGATTTTTTTTATTGGCTAAGAAAATTGTACATGCTAAAAGAACAATACATCACCAGATGTTATCTATTATAAGCTATAACCATGGTACATTTTGCCAAATGTACTATACTATACTATTCATATTTGTTTTTTAGTGGATATGCATAATATTTCTTACTTGTTCGGTATAATTTGACCCTTTCTTTTAGCAAAGATAGTTCAACATGCTAAATCACTACATCACCCAATGTCATCTATCATAGGCCTGTTGCAAACCACAGTATATTTGTAAATGTATCCTAGCATTCCCTATTTGTTTTCTTGTGTTCATATATAATATCAAATTTTCTGTTATTTGCTTTGCTGATGTACATTCCCTATTGATTTTGCGTTTACTACCAGTAGGAAATGATTATTGAAATTTTGACCGATGCAACATCCTGTATCTTACCTCTTCACATTGTTTTTCCAGGAGATGGCCGAGGTGCCCTGCCGCTGCACACTACTCTGATCGCAATCTCCGATGAGACCTCGCCAGCTTCTTCCCTTCCTCCATTGTGTAACCGGCTGCGCGTCCCGAGGACAAGCTGCAGGAATTGACAAAGGTATGAGAATCGAGAACAGACCATTCTTAGATCTTACTGCTATTGTTCATGCATTTCTAGTTAAACAGATTGTTAGGGTTCAACACGTATAGTGTCTAGCTGCTTCGGTCATTAGTGCGATAATGAAGGCGAAGATTGCTTATTAAATTGATTATTGTAGTTAATAAAACGTGTGTTTATTGTGTATTCTAGTTAGCAATGATGTTAGAATGATTGCTATTTTGTTTGTATATATTTGCCTTAAAAGTTCATTATACACGATCTATTTCTATGTGACTGATGGTATAGTTAATGTGCTGTAAATTCTTTCGATGCCGAGAATCTTATCAGGAATTCTTAGGCTGTAAAGTTTTGCCAGTAATTTGTCCAAAAATCCATTTCACCCTGGAAATACTCTTGGCTGTTTCAGGGGAAATTCTAAAAGAGTGTATCTCTTTTTGTTTCCAACAAATATAACCTCGAGAAGAGTCCAAGAGCCTTGATGAATAGATAATGAAATGTCATCCTACCAAAATAGCCATTGAATACAACACTCGTTTGCCAATTATAAAAATTTCTAAGTCTTCTCCACCATAAGTCTTTTCACAAACTCCCGCTGTTATTGAATATTAAACGCCATCCAGTTATAAAAGGACAGAGTGAGTATATATTTCGAGGGGCAAATATAATAAAACTGTAATGCATCGCTAAATCGCATGTCATTTCTGTGAGCCTATTGTCAACCAGTAGTACATTTGCCAACCGATCAATTCCCATTTTCTTTGACGACAATGTGTCTTTTCTTCCAAATATCTTTTATGAATATTATTTGTTTGGTATAATCTGATTTCTTTTATTGGCTAAGAAAATTTTACATGCTAAAGAACAGTACCATCACCAGATGTCATCTATTATAAGCTAACCATGGTACATTTGGCATGTACTCTACGATTCGTACTTGTTTTTTTTTACGTGGACATGCATAATATTTCTTAGGGAAAATTGCAAGAACCCACTTGCAAGTCAGGGGGGTTTTCATATACCCACCTACAAAATTTTTTGTGCCAGTCTCCCCCCTATGGACAGCAAAATCTGTCACTGAAATACCTTGTAAATAATTTGTCACTTGCATCTCTTAAGTTGGCTAATTAAATAAATTCAACTTTGGTTGAGAAATTGTTGATACAAAATATACTTAATATTTGAGACGTTTAATCATAATTTGTGAACATGTTTTCAGCTCTTTCCCTGCTTGTGTAGCAGTTTTATCAGTCTTGTTTTTGCTGTCCAAACAGCTAAGTCTCCCCCGTGCAAGTGTCTATAGGTTTTCATATTCCCCCCTGATAGCTTTGAAAACCTCCCTGACTTGCAAGTGGGTTTTTGCAATTTTCCCTATTTCTTATTTGTTTGGTATAATTTGACCCTTTCTTTTATCAAAGATAGTTCGACATACTAAATCACTTCATCACCCAGTGTCATCTATCATAAGCATGTCAGAAACCATAGTACATTTGTCAATGCATCCTAGCATTCCCTATTTGTTTCTCGTGTTCAGATATAATCTGAAGTTTTCTGTTATTTGCTTCACTGATGTACGTCATAATGTTTACTATATTGATCTTGTGTTTACTACTAGTACGAAAAGGTTATTGAAAATTTGACCGTTGCAACATACTGTATCTTACCTCTTGACCTCTTCACATTGTTTTTCTAGGAGATGGCGGACACGCCCTGCCTCTGCACACGATTCTGATCACAATCGCCGACGAGACCTCGCCAGCTTCTTCCCTTCCTCCACCGTGTAACCCTCTGCGTGTCTCAAGGACAAGTCTGCAGGAATTGCCAAAAGGTATGAGAATCGAGAACAAAACATTCTTAGACCTTAGTGCTACCATCCATGCATTACTAATTAAACGGATTGTTAGGGTTCAACATGTTTAGTGTCTACTCCAGTCATTAGTGCGATAATAAAGGCCATGCATTTCTCATTAAACAGAGTTAATTGAACGTATTTTGTGCCTACTCTATTTAGTGCGATGATATTATAGCATGATTGCAATGGTTCATATATAGCTGCATTAATAGTTCACTATACTAGATCTATTTTTGCGTGTCTGATAGTTAAGCCAATGTGCTCAGTTCTTTCAATACCAAAAGTCATGTCACTTCTCAGGAATTCTTAGTAGCTATGGTCTAAAAAGTTTCCAATTTACTCTGGAGATACTCTCGGCTGTTTGGGGAAATTCGAAAAGAGTGTATCTATTGGTCACCTACAAATAAACCTAAAAAAAAAAAGGCAAATATCTTGTGATGATTGGATCATGAAGTGTCATCCTCGCAAAATATAGTTACCATTGAATACATCACTCTTTTGCCAATCATGAAAATTTATAAGGCTGCTCCACCGTAACAGCTTTCACATACTAGAGGGAGACCATATATTGTGAGGGTCAAAGATAATAAACTGCTAGACATAACTAAATGTCATCTTATGTGAGCCTATTGTCAACCATAGCAAATGTATTACAGAATCCCCATTTTCTTTTACGACAATGCGTCCTTTTTTCCTCCAATTTTTTAAGATTATTTTGTTTGACATAGTCTGCCATTTTATATTTTGCAAAGATAATATTACATGCTAAAAGAACAGTGCATCACCAGAAGTCATCTACTACAAGCCTATCGCAAACTACAGTACATTCTTTGCCAATTGTATCCTAGCATTTCCTACTTAATTTGTTTTCTCGTGTTCCATCCATGTAATCTGACATTTTCTTCTATTTGGTTCACTGCCAAGTTGTAATGTTTGATTTTATGGTTACACTAGAGAAAGATTATTGAACGTTACGACCGTTGCAACGTATTGTATCTTATTTCTTGACATGGATTTTCCAGGAGATGGCAGAGGCGGCGGATGGCCGCAGCAGCGGCAACCCGGCGGCGATTGGAGCTGGAGAACTTCAAGTCGTACAAGGGGACGCAGATGATCGGGCCCTTCTCCAACTTCACCGCCATCATGGGCCCCAACGGCGCCGGCAAGTCCAACCTCATGGACGCCATCAGCTTCGTGCTCGGCGTGCGCTCGACGCACCTCCGCGGCGAGCGGCTCCGGGACCTCATCTACGCGCTCGACGACCGCGACAAGGAGACGGAGGGCCGCACAGCCTCCGTCCGCCTCCTC
>LAPY01002460.1:61360-71430 GCA_000970635.1 Eragrostis tef
TCAGTCCATCACCAAGCATGATGGTGAGCTTGCAGGCTTCCGTGATGAACGTGATAGAATTGCGGAGAAACGTCAATCTTCAAGACCCAGATACCAGGAACTGACGAAGGCGATAGATGAAATTGATGCAGACTTACGGGAGCTTAAAGCTAACAAACATGAAAGTGAGCGCGACATCCGATTAAAAGAAACTGTTATAAGTCTGAAGAAGCTATTCCCTGGAGTACATGGTCGCGTGCATGAACTTTGCAGTCTTTCTCAGAGGAAATATGAGCTTGCTGTTACTGTTGCCATGGGGAAATTCATGGATGCGGTTGTGGTGGAAGATGAAAACACAGGAAATGAATGTATCAAGTATTTGAAGGATCAGCTTCTTCCTCCTCAAACGTTTATTCCCCTGCGATCAGTCCGTGTGACACCAATAATAGAGAAGCTGCGGACCCTTCGCGGTTCTGCGCGGCTGGTTTTTGACGTGATTCAGTTTGACCGATCCTTGGAGAAAGCAGTTCTGTATGCTGTTGGAAATACACTTGTCTGTGAGAATCTCGACGAAGCTAAAGCGTTGAGTTGGAGTGAAGGTAATAGAGTTGTCACTCTCGATGGGATCCTTCTGAGTCAGTCTGGCACAATAACTGGTGGAACGTGTGGCGGAATGGAAGCTAGATCACGCAAATGGGACAGCGGTAAGATGGAAGATTTAAAGAAGAAGAAAAATCAGTTCGAGTCTGAAATGTCAGAACTTGGGTCCCCCAGGGAGTTGCAGAGTAGCGAGCTTGCCACATCTGAGAAAATAATTGGACTTGAGGAAAAGTTGCGTTACTTGAATGTTCAGCATGATAAGTTCAGAGAGAAGCTACGGGAAAGGCATCTGAGAGGAGTAATATTGAGAAAGAGCTTAATCGTCGGGAGCCTGAACAGAAGGAGCTTGAGACCCGTATTGCTGAAAAGGAAAAAGAAGTTTGCAGTCTCGAGAACAGAATTAATGAGATTGAGGACAAGGTGTGCAGAGATTTTAGCATTTCAGTTGGTGTGAGGAACATACGCGAGTATGAAGAAAGGCAACTAAACGACGCTCAAGCGCTACAGGAGAGGAGGCTAAGGCTAAATAAGCAAATGTCAAAACTGAGATATCAGATTGAATATGAGAAAAAGCGAGACATGCAGACACCGATTGTGAAGTCAATGGAAGAACATGAGTCCCTAGTGCAAGAGCTGAAGGGCTTACAGGAGAGAGAGTCTAATGCTACTATTGCCGAAGTGGATAGAATCTCAAAGCTCATGGAAGATCTGAAAACTGAGGCTGAACGCTTCAAATCCAATTCCGATGAATGTGAGAAGGTTATTGATGAATTAAAGGAGAAGAATAATAGTATTGCGTATACATTGGAAAAACTGGATCGCCAAGTGAAGTCAAAGGAGGGGCAACTCATGCAGCTTATATCACGCCAAGGGAAGATTTATGAGAAGTGTGAAATTGAGCAGTTGAAGCTTCCTACAATGAATGATCCAATGGATACTGGATCATCCTCAGAAGAACCAGTCCTTGATTACAGCCATCTTAGCAAAACCTACCTGCAGGATATGGGACTGTCGGAACGTGACAAACACGAGGCTCAGTTCAAACAAAAAACATGTGAGCTAGTGGCTCAGATCGAACTGCTCCAAATCTAAAAGCATTGGGTCAATATGATGCACTCCAAAGGAGGGAAAAGGAGGTTACTGAAAAGCATGAAGCAGCTAGGAAAGAAGAGCGAAAGATATCCGACAAATATAACTCTATCAGCAAAAGGAGGTATCAGCTGTTCATGGGGGCATTTAATCACATATCTAAAGCCATAGACGAAATCTATAAGCAGTTGACAAGAAGCCGTATACATCCAACTGGAGGAACAGCGTATATGACTCTAGAAAATGATGATGAGACCTGCAAGGAATCAAGTACACAGTTATGCCACCCACCAAACGTTTCGGAGAATTGGATCACTTATCTGGCGGGGAGAAGACTGTTGCAGCACTAGCTTTGCTTTTCGCCATTCAAAGTTTCAGGCCATCGCCATTCTTCATATTGGATGAAGTAGATGCAGCTCTGGACAATTTAAATGTTGCGAAGGTTGCTGGGTTTATCAGATCAAAGTCATCTGAGCATGTTGCTGATGAACATGTTGGTAGTGATGGAGGATTTGGGTTCCAGAGTATTGTCATATCGCTTAAGGACTGTTTTTATGACCAAGCCGACACACTGATTGGTGTTATTAGGGACTCAGAACGAGGTTGCTCAGCAACTCTCACCATGGACATGACTACATACAGTGACGCATGAAGCAATTTCTGTTGCTGGAGTGTGAGACTGAACTGTTCAAAAGGTTTTTCAAGCCTGAGGTGCCGCGACGAGAAAAAGTCTGCTGCGATGAGAAAAAGTCTGCTGAAGTGCTACATTTGTTGATGCAATGATATATGGTACCTTGTTATGAGAGAACTGGAGCATTCGTTATTTGTTACTAATTCCTGTTGTCGATACTTGGTTAATTATATTGCTCTAGATCTAGCTGAGTACTATTTGTACCTACTCACTTTACTATTGAAATCTGCTTTGCTTAATGCTTTTCTTACTTTGCTGCTGCCGTTTATGTGGTTTTTCCTATTACGGCTGTTATCGTTGACAACTGCACGTCTTTCATGGTGTTTAATTTCCCGTAGTTGCTGCTCCAGCATTGAAGGGCTGCGGTCGAGGCAGCCATTCCATGGGCATGGAGATGGCTCTGCTGACGCTGCATGCTCCTCCTCTCTTCCCTGCCCCGCCGCCGTTGGTTTTTCTGGCATTGCCGCTCACCACCATACCGCCGGTGCGCGGCAAGAAAACCCCAGTGCCTACGCCGCTGCGCTTCGCCGGCGGCAGGACGGCGCCGACTAGCTAATGGCATCGAGGCCGGAGCAAACCATGTCGGTCTGTTCAGCACGTAGCAAGCCCTGCGACAACTGTGGGCGGCAGTCTGGTACGAATTGGCCGCCATGGCCGGAGGATGAGTACATTGCTGAGATCCTGTCCCAGTGTTTCCAAGGACGGTGGCAGGCACTGTGGTAGCAACCGGTGGACGTCGTCGAGCTCTGTCGTGTGGGTGGGAACTTGGGATAGGCAGCGGCAGCCATTGGTGATGTGAGACGGCAGAGGAGGGAGGTGGTGTTGCAACGGGGCTGCAGGATGTGGTAGCTACGGGAGAAGATGGAGGATGCTGTGAATGCATGTGATGGCAGGAGAATCGGTGAATAAATACATGGAAGTAAGGAGTTTTTTGTTTCGGCGTGTTTTTATTGTTTTACCTCTGTTTCTATTTTGAGGGGTCTCTAGCTCACGCATGTAAAGGTACCTATGTTTAGATACTTGTGGTTTATGTCTCTTAGAAAGATGCTTAGAGTTTGATTGAGCTTGGAACAGTTAGTTACACCAGGCACCAGCTAAATTAGATTGCAGTCATGCTATATGGAGCAGATCAAAGTTTCAGGAATAAAAAAAATGACGAAATATTTTGTTGAATTTCAGTGTAATCACTCCAAAACTGGCATACATTTGATTTTAGGTCCAATACTGGTTGGAATGCTGTAATTTGAATTTTTGGGCAAATTCCTCTAGGGGGAGTGCACCTAGATGTCGAAGAATCATTATTTATTTATTAATCCTGGGTCATACACCCCTATAGTATGGAATGAGGTGTTAAATTTTCGACAAGCTAGAGGTTACTTTTGACATTTAGTTTATCATTTTCTGTGCTACTATCACTTATTAGAAGACTTTCGCATTCACCATATGTTGTCTTGGTATTGGGCATTTAATTACCGAATCCAAAGTTTTTATTTGATTATGTGCCCGAATCTGACATAACATTTGAACATAGGAATAGTGAGTGAAAAAAAAAACGTGGTTCTTATCCAATTAGGAATTGAGCAAAAAACATGACAAGATTCATATATGCTCCTTTTACTTTCTGAACACACTGATTGATTGCTGCTGTTACTGGACAGGTGCCTGCCGGAGTCCCGTGACAAGCTGCTGCTGGTTCTTTGGCGACCTTGGTATGTTCGCAATCAGATAACCGACGACGAACCAGACCACTCGATAATGGACTCCATTCAGTTTCTGGAGAGTTTTCATGATGTACTGTTCACAAACCGACAAAATTCCGAGCTACTGATGACAGGCTAGGGAAAAGGACGTGCTTTGCCTGCAGGGGGGGAAAGGAAGGCTGATGACTTACGACCTGCTCCTAGGTGGATGCCACCTGACCCTGGTCGTGTCAAGGTAAATGTCGATGCGGCTTTCTTCAGCGAAATCGGAGCAGCAGCAAGTGGGGTGATTGCAAGAGATGAAACTGGAGCAGCAGCAAGTGGGATGATTGCAAGAGATGAAACTGGAGCGGTAGCAAGTCGGGTGATTGCGAGAGATGAATCTGTCATCTATTGTACTGGCTAGTGCAACAAAACGCAAAACTGTCATCTATTGTTAGGCTGTCAGGTAAGGACCCAATGAGTTCCAAAAGTTTTTTTTTTTAAAAAAAAAGGCAACAATACATTGTGTTCTTTGAAGATGTGTACATTTAGAATTTGTGGTTAGTTGCTAATCATTTGCATCATTGTTATGAAACATGTAGAATGTAAAGCTAACAGACACAATTTGGTTACTCATGAGTATGTGAATTACATCGATCTTGTTCGTCAGACACAATTACAGAGAAACATCAACCGTTGGCAACCGCTAGAAAAACAAGACTAGTTACAAAAAGAGACTAACCAATATATTTTCCTCATGCGTACAGATTCATGTCATCATGTGGGAGCACTAGGTCAATAGTAGGTCAAGTATGAGATGGCACAATGTTCAATGTTCCTGTGCAGCTGTTGCTGCAACATTTCTGCTGCAGAAATTTCACGGAGATGGAGTCGCTGCCGCTGCATGTTGTTCCTCGCTTCCTCATGGTCTCCGCGCCACCTTTGTTGTAGCAGCCAGCATTGCCGCGCACTCCTTTGAAGTCTTAGCTTTCCCGGCGGCGCCGTTTTTGTAACTTGTACGCCTCGGTGCTCTTGCCTCTATTACTCTGCTTCGGCGGCGGCAAGGCGGCGGCGACTAGCTGTGGTCTCGCCGGAGCTAACCATGGGCACGGCATTCTAACGGCCATGTCCGGCGTCCATCTGTTGCTCGAAAATGGACACGCTTCCACGCTTTGTCCAGGCCATAGGCCTGTGGATGCATGGGTGTTGGAACGAGCTGGCCACCCTCGGCCGCTGGGGTGCGTGATGCGGAGATGTTATCGTCGTGGTGTCACCGAGGACGGCGGCCAGACAAGAGGAGGGAGACAAGAAAGCTCTGAGCGCAAGGAAATGGTGATGGATTCTTGTGAAGGTTGCTCTATTTAAGAATCAGAAGCATCAAGTTTATTTACTAGGGTAAAAATAGCACTAATATATCATTTGTTACATCATTAAGGATCAATGGTATAATTTCACGTTTTGGCCAAGCGTTCCATATTCTACGTATTCAAAGAATTAAAAGACAGCAGAAAACCCCACTTTAGCAATAAACTTCAAATCAGCCTAGTATCATTTCTCAATCAAGTCGAACAAGCTAAAGGGAGGCAAGTGATCAGACAGAAAACATACAGAATCAAATACAACTGGACTGTACGAATTATATTTATACAACACGTGAACAGAAGCTTGATGTTTGATCTGAGACCTACGGGTCCCCCTTAAGGGAGGAGGGTCATGACTCATGACAGCCTCCTATGGTCGATGCCATTGAGTCCGTCGCTCTCAGGGTTGATGTCATCCACCTGCTTCCAGCTATCAAGCATCGTGACTTCTCTCCACTGAGGTAGCGGGGTCAGGAACTTCGAGTCATCGCTAGAGCCGCCAGGGGTCATTGACAGAGAAGAATGCCTAACACGCAGTTTCTGAAGTGTTGAAAAGGATTCCCTCATCGCAGACATGGCCTCAAAGAAGCGGGTGCAGGAAGCTAGTGCAGCAGGTATCGGTCGCAGCATTTCCTACATGAAGATAAAATAGATATTGAGCTGACCACTAATGAAAGAGACAACATATTTACACCCATAATTTGAGTTGTTGCAAGGCCCACAAGTCAGAATGAACAACAGAGCACATTTATCAACAAATGCATGGTGCAGTATTTGTCATTCCTATACCTGATAGATAACACAATGTACATCCAAAGTGGAAGGTATGTTCCAGCAGATAAAGTTGTAATTCAACTGATTTGAAGAGACTTTGAACTTACCCCCCAGACAGCTGGTGACTCTCTAAAGTTTTGACTCCACTGGAAATCACCAACCGATGTTGTCAATGCCCCATAGTCACTTGCTGCTTTCAGAAGGAGCTCCGAAAATTGTTTCTATGAAGAAAATAGCAGTGGTCAGAAAAAAATAATCCACTAAGAAAACCACATCTGTACTTAGTAATGAAACCTCTTATGGAGGTCTAAGAGAAAATTCTTGTGCATGACATAGAAAAAAAATAAAGTTAATAGCATAAAAAAAATTACCTGGTATTCAGCTTCAACAGGAATGCAGTCAAGGGAGTAAGGTTGTTGTAACCGAGCAATAATGCGGTCCTGACAGAGAAGAGCTTATATTTCAGATATTTAAATATTGTAAAATTGACTAAGGCAGGCACCATTTCAATAATCAGCCTTCCATTACCTTGTTCTGAATAACATCTTTCAAAATTGCAGTAATTCTGGCCAAAGATTCACATTTCTTTTCCATTTCGCATTTCTTTTCCATTTCATTAACATGAGTTAAATGAGCAATGTTTTTATCATCCTGTCAGTAGAAAAAGAACTTTATCAATAGAGGACAATGATAAAACCCATAGCCCAGATACAAAATGAATATGGCACTATTGGGAAATCCAATGCAGCTAAATTATGAGTTTAACAAAAAACAAATATCAGCACTTTATTTTCTTGTTCTGAATATGCATACTATAAGAACATAAACATAATCTCGATTTTCATTCATCATCCACTGAATTAAAAGGCTTTAGTCTTGGGCTCTTAAGGAGAGCCTGGCATTTTACTCCCACTCTTCTAGAACCAAACTTAATTCCCGCAAGTGTGAATATCTAAAAAGCTATCATGGGATGTAAATTCATTTTCTACTGGAAAAAGTCCATTTTACTCCCCCAAACAATTCACTTTGTCTAATTTACCCCCTGAACAAAATCATGGCTTAAATTACTCCCTCAAACAATTCATGTTGGTGCAATATACCCCCTATCATGATTTGTATTTTTTGTTTCTTGGTGTATAAGATGAATTAGAAGCTCAAAATTTGTTTGATGATAATTAACACGACAGTCTATGTTAAAATAATTATAACATATTTTTTGATACTATTTACATAGTCTAATAGAAATTAACAATAAATACATACAAATCATGTAAAAAACATGCTATAATTATTTTTACATAGTTTATTGTATGAGCTATCGTCATGCAAATTTTTTACTTCAAATTCAACTTGTACGTCGAAAAACAAATAATACAAATCGCAATATCGAGTACATTATACCAACTTTAAAAAAAACGCAGGCGCTTTTCATGGCAAAAAAATATGCTGTAGTGATTTTTACATAGTTTCTTGTGTGAGCTATCATCATGTCAAATTTGATCTTCAAATTCAACTTGTACGTCGAGAAACAAAAAATACAAATCACAATAGGGGGTATATTGCACCAACCTGAATTGTTTGAGGGAGTAAATTGAGTCATGATTTTGTTCAGGGGGTAGGACGGACAAAGTGAATTGTTCGAGGTAGTAAAATGGACTTTTCTCTTTTCTACTTAAAAGTACAAAGAAATCAGTTTCATATGGGCCATATGCATTGATGGTAAAAGCCAAAATGTAGATATCCAATACAACTAGATGTATCTCCAAAATGCTGCAATCAACCATGATATCTCGTCTCTAATTACAAACTTGCTTTTGTGAGCATACAAATATGATAGTTTGTGCTGTATAAAGGTGCACCTCATGCCAAAACTGCCTGATGAAACATGACACAAGGATCTATTGTTTTTCAAGAGCAGACACAAGGATCTATTGTGAAATCAATGCCATTTAACACAGGATCTGAAAAAGAAATAATGAAACCAATTTGAGACTGAAATTGGTGAAAACACATAGAACTCAACAATTGGATATGAGTTTGATCACCTTTCTTCCTTGCAGCTCCACTTGCAGGTTTGCAATGTTTCGCTGCACGACAGTCAGCTCCCTCAAAACCTTCACCAAATCATCACTATTGTCCATGTTATTCTGATCCTCCTGCAACAAGAAAGTAAAATAGCTGCATTTCTTTTTTTTGTGAGGAAAAATAGCTGCATTTCAATCTAAGCAAAATCATGAAGGACATTGGAAACCACCTCACCTTTGCAAGAATCCAACACAGAGCAGTGTTTACAGCATAAGACACTAAATTCCATGGAAGACAACACAAAGATAACCAAAATTGGCAAGCACAGCTTTGGCACGGCTACATAAGCTCACATTTTCCATGTGATCGCATCTAGTTCGAACCTGGAGTGAGCACGATTTCGTAAGAGCAGAAAAGCTGTGGTAACAAAACAGTGAAGCATAATAAAAGCATATCCCCCAACTGTTGCTCACAAGATTACCGATGCTTTCACAATCCTTATTGCTTACCCCACTGACCCAAATGCCAACTACACGTAATTGCAGTGCTACCCACAATTTCGTCACCCCAAACCTACATTTCAGAAACCATTCGCAATTACCTCTACCGGAGCCACCGCTCCCACGACGAACCAAAGCCTACGATTTGCTCTACAATCAGTGGTGAAGCGTGACCCAAATTCAAGAGGGGGCCATTTGCCTAATACTGATAGCAATTAACAAAGATTAGTGGCTAATCGTGCCTGCTCCAGGCAGTGCGGCAGGAGGGGGAACGCCAAGGCTGCCGAGACGGGCTAGAGCGGAAGCTGGAGGATGCGAGCTTCTCAGTTACTGTCGTTGTTACGCTGCTAGTCTGCTAGTTTGTCCTCCAGAGAATGACAAGCTTGGATGCTTTTGGACTAATCAAGTCGCTACTCTCCGACGCATGGTTCACCTAATTTCTCAAACCTTTGTCATGGGCAGCGGAGCCCTCTTTCGCCAACAGGAGGCCCCGCCGGGATCTACAATGAATTGGAGCGCCACGGATAGGTCGGATCTAGTGTGAGCACGGGGAAACCAGTGACCGAGGAGGAAGCGGCGAGAACAGATCGAGGGAGCGCGGTGAGGCGGGGATGCGACGTACCTGCGGGGGAGGGGCGGGGAATCCAAGGTCGGTGGCGATGGCGAGGGCCTCCGCCATGCCACCTAGCCGCTTGCCCGTCTTCGGCTGCGCCGCTGCCATCGCCTCGCCGGCCGGCGTCGAGCTTGCGGGGTGCGGTCCGAGCTCGAGCAGCGATTTTTGAACGAGACGCCTCCAAATGCCGCTGCTTGGGCTACTCTTTTTTTTTTGGACCCTTTTTTGCTTTTTTGAATTACTTCAGTCAGGCAAACCCAAAAAAGAAATAAAACAAAATCATAGGAAGGGGACAATTGCCAAATAGCACTGCTAAGCAGCGGTCCTCTCCAAAACGCCCTTAGCAAAAGGTGCATCTCTAAAACGCCACTACTAAAGGTGTTTTTCACATTGTAATAGCATTATCTAATTTTTATATTTCTTTTCGGCCTAAAATACGCTGTGAAGTGACGCTTTTACCCCTGGCCTTATCTTCCTCCTCCAACTCTGGCGCGCAGCCTGCCCACGACGCGTGCCGCCCCCTTCCGCCCGTCTCGGTGTGAGCTCGCCCAGCCTTGTTGCGCAACTGCGAGCTCATCCTGCCCCGACGTCCCGTGCCTGCTGCATCTCACCTCTGTCCTGCGCGCCGTCAATTGCTTCCTCTCGTCGGCCCCCTGACGCGAAGTAGCCTCGAGCGGCGACGAGGCGAGTGGAGCCACGCGCGAGATGGTGGTGGCGTAGGACGAGCTCCGATGCGGCGGCCTCCCTCTCCTCCCT
>LAPY01002461.1:11758-27445 GCA_000970635.1 Eragrostis tef
GACTAGGAACGTCCCCCCCCCCCCCCCCCCGGGTCCATGAAAAAGATATAGAAAGATGGTAAGACCACTCAACCGCCAATGCAAGCTAAGAGCATCTCCAGAGATCCTCATAAACCCACCTCAAATCAAAATATTAAGATTCAATTTAAAAAAACATCTCTAATAAGACCCCAAAACTACTCTCAGTTTTTTATAGCCCCTAAGCTCTACTTATTTATAGCTACAAACAGATGAAGAATTGGGACTTTCATTTCTTCATTTTTATAGAATTAATGTTTTTGTGGTCTCAAATGCTGATGTGGCCCAATCAACAATATTTTGATCCATTTATACGAGAGAACTGTTGAAAAAGAGAAAAAAAATTATCCGTCATAACTTTTTAGTTGCTCCTAAAAATACGTTTATACGTTTATAGGGATCTTTTAGAGGTGCTCGAAGGCGGACGTTCCTACCCAACACGGTAATCGAGTTATGATGTTCATGCATGCGAAGCGCCCAAAGCCGGAGCGAGATGCAAATTAAGCCTCATGTGATCGGAACCTCATAGCTAGCCTCAAGCCCGGACATTCCGAATCGAAGCTTGCCCACGACGCGACGGATCTCGTTCGTTACGCTGCTTGGGCCAGGCTTGTTAGCATTAAACTCGACCAGGGTGCGTTTCCAGGTCGTGCGTGTCGCGTGAATTAGGTTCGTCCCAGCAGGTTGTCTACTCGGACTAGCTGCTGCCTGCATGTGTGTGGTGCGCCGCGGGGCATGGTGTGTTCGTGCTCTGGTTGTTGGTTAGTGTGTCGTGTTCGGTCAGCTACGTATACGTACGTAGTATGTGTCACTGGCGGAATGCAGCGGGAGCATGGTTCGCAGTCAAGCTGGTCCGCTGGATCAGGCCGGGTTCGCGGCCACGGACTGAGAGGAGGGCGAATCTCCAGGAAGGAAATGTCGGGCGTGCGCATGCATGAAGACCACGTAGTAATCTAATCACCTGACCAAATGACCATGGCAAGGATTCACTTCAAACGCTAAAAATTGATCGCCTGGTGAGGTGGAAACAATCTTAATTAATTGGTCGCTGGTCAAAGGAAGGTGAGGGGATTAATTTTACACTGCAGTGAACAGGACCATTTTTCAGGCACTGTCCATAGCAGCGCTGGTGCCGCGGCTCGGAGTCGAACCTGGGCCGACAGGAGCAACGCTGGTGCACATGGTAAAGACTCGCGTCGGAGCTCACAATGGCTAGCTGAGTCCCTGTGTAGAATCGGGAGAGGGTTCGGGAGTTTTCTCAGCCTGCGTGAAAGGCTCTTCTCCTTAAGCAAATTCTGTCGGGGGTGGTCTTACTTTCGGCAGGTCAAATTTTTAATTAATTGGTTGCTGGTCAGTTAGGCCGCATCAACAAGGTGATTCTCGATTTTCTTTTCCGTCTGACCCCGTCGAGCACTCTATCACGCAGCCTGTTCACCCTCTCGAACCGTTTAGTTCCCCCTCCTTCCCCATCGCCTCTATTCTCTTATGATCGAAGCCCCTTGACCTGTTGATTGGTGTTGAAATCGGATGGAAACTTGGGTCCCCATTTTCAGCAAGACCGTGGCTATGGAATCCTTAGGCCAGTCTGTCACATCCCAAATTTTAACAATTGATTAATTAAACCACTCTTGCAAAATCTCATAGATTAGTAGGATCAAATTTAGTTTTTTGAAAATAAAAGTCCAATTAAACTAGCTCAAGAATATGGAAAAGTGGGAATTTCGAATAGGAAATTAAAAATGAAACTTGAGAACGTGATTTTTATAGTTAGGATTTGGAATTGTGAATTTATTCAAATTTATTTGAGTCGATTTGGAGTTGATTTGGATTTTATATGAATTTTCCGAGTTTGAAATTGTTTAAACCTTTTCCTCTCTTTCTCTCGCTCGTGGGCCGCTTTTGGCCAGCCGACTAGCCTTCTCTCTCTTTCTGGGCCGCGCTTCCCTTTCCGTCTCGGCCCAGTCTCGTCTGCAGCCCACCCAGCCAGGATTCGGCCCGCGTCCGCGCCGCGCGTCGTCTTCCTTGCGACGCCATCGCCGACTTCCGCCGCCGCGTGGCACCGCGCCGCCTGCCGTCGTTACGCCACGCCTCGCTCCAGCCGTCACCCTGCTGCCGTGCCGATGCGTGTCACCGCCAAGCCGCTCCGACGCGCCACCGCTCCGAAGCCCGGCCCCGCGCACCGCCTCGCTGCCCTCCTCGTCAACCCGCCGCCGTCTGCGTTCACACCTGAGCTTCCGACGACTCCGCGTTGACAATCTCGCGACGAGCCGCGCCGAGCCGAAAGCCGAGTCCCGAAGCAAAGACTTCCGCTCCAGTCGAGCCAGCCCACGCACACGCGCCCGCATGGCATCACCGCCGTTCCCGCCACTCTAGCCATCCGCGCCTCTAGTTAAGCCATCCCACGGCTCCGCCTCACCTCAAAGCTCATCAGAAACCAAACCTCGGTGAGAATACACCCTCATCGCTGCCCAATCGACGACTTTCCCCTTTCGTCCCCATCTCCGGCCACCGCTTGATTCGCCGTCGGTGAGTCCCTTCTTCCTCCACTTGCTAGCCTATAGAGTAGCCCTCTATCCCCTCTACCTCCCACACCCCTCGCTCCATCGTGTCCCGGCCCGCAGACACGCGGACGCCGAGCGCCGCCGCTCACCGCCGCCTCAGCTCCTCGCCGGTCATGCACACAGCGCGTCCGGACACGTGCTGCCGCCTAGCCTCACCACACTTGCGCTCTCATCCAGCGCAAGTCTCCGTTGCGCTCTGCCGCGCCGCCCACTTTCGGCGACCTAGCCACTGCCGCTCCAAGCCTTCCCGACCAACCGCACCCGACCCAGAAGCTCCGCCGTGCCGTGATTCACCCCTAAGGCCACACCATGTCCCTTTAAGAGCCGCACAGGCCCCGTCGGCGAGCACTCCGGCGAGACCCGTCGCGCGCCGCCGCGCGCATCGCCACCAGCACCGCACCGCGCACACGCGTAGCGCGTACACCCGGTCCAGTGAACCAAAGGCACACACATCTCACACGAGCCCGGTTCACCGTGAGCCCGTGAGTCTGAGCCGCTGACGACCCGGCCCACCCGTCAGCCTCTGCACACCCACGTAACTGCTAGAGCCACACCGCTAGTGTACACAGAAGTTCGTTTCTAGCCTTTTCCAGCAGAGAAATAATCCCATAAATCCCTGAAATTCCCAGATCTTGTACATTTGCAGATAACCCCCTGAGCTTTACAGTAACCCTGTTTAGGTCCTGCGCTTTTACCGAAACACTCCTGTGGTTTTCTGTAATTATGTTTAGGTCCCCACTTTTACACCGAAACCCTAACCTTTTCTGTATTTACAAATAGGTCCCTAGAACACTCATTGTAAGCCCTTTAGACCTTGGAATCATCGTAACTTTTGAACCGTAGCTCCGATCTGAGTGATTCTTGTTCCATCCATCTTCGTTTGTCTCGCTGAACCCAATCGTGTCCTTTGATCTCTCTACTTTATTTCATTTGATTCTTATTTGGTGTTATTTTATTTATTTTGTTTACGTATCGTATTTATTTTAGCGTCGTTAACGTGTAGACTACGAGGAGCATGAGGACGACCCCGAGAACGAGGGATACGTGGAGGATTCTGATCCAAACCTTGAAGGCAAGCTCTACTTTCTTTGATCATGATTGATCCTATTGTATTCGCAATGCACCTATGTGGCCATCTAAATTATTATGCATTACTTGTTATTTTACTACTTGTGTAGTTATTATCCTACTTGCTTAGTATTGTTTATGCAATAGGCATAGATAATGACTCTTGAACTACCTTTGATTACTTATCACCTTGATAACCCTAGGATGGTTCCATCATTTCAATGATGGCACATGATTACCTTGCTACTAGAACTGCTTAGGACCCTGCAATGTTTCTACATTGCTATACCTTGCGTATCGCATATACATATATGCTTTACAAATGTGTTGAATGAGTTTGGTGGTGTGTGTGAGAATATATGGGTTGGGAGTAGCAACAAGCTAGGGTGATGATGATGGTGGTGATGGTGATCATGGGATGGGTTGGATCGCGAGCAAGGCCACAAGTGAAAGTGATGATTATATGGATAAACCCTAGTGTGAGATTTGGTGCTTGCTCGGCCATATAAGGACTGGTTCTTGCGACTGTAAACATGATGATTTTCGTACAAACCACAGAACCTGGATGGGCAGGAATTTTTCCTACCTTCTTGGTACTCCTGCAAGTAAGTTTCACCTGGAGGCTGGAGTAGCAAGCGGAAGATAGGGCCTTGGGGAGTTAATGCCTCATGAGTCGGTGCAGGGGGGTCCCTAGGCTTCCATGATGAACTTGTGGAACTACTCGGAGAAGATGGATTAAGTGTTACGTATCCACTTGCAACGGGTGCGTAGCCTGTGGGAAAAAATGTACAACCTCTGCAGAGTGTAAAATTCATCCGGATGGACGTTGTCACGGCATATGACACATCAATGTTATGAGCTCGTATTGATTAGCCACCTCTATGTTCCCTTGACGAGTGAGTGGGTTGTAGTCGACCCGTGTTTTGGAAGTGTTGGCAAGTGTGCCGGGTTGGTATGACCATTGAGGTCAGAAGGCCCAAATAAAACTTAGGAACTGGCGAGAATGTTCATACTCCCTCAGGCCAAACAACTAAAATATTGACTATATAAACTATGATTTTACTTCTTCACAATTCCTTGTATTTCTTTCTACGACATGCATAATGTTTGCTTTCCGCTGAAATGAACCATAAAGCCTTATCCTTGATAATGCCAAATATGTATATATCTATACCCTTGAGTAGTGTAGGGCTTGTTGAGTACCTTGTGTACTCAATCTTGCTATCATCATTCAGAGGAAGAAGATTTCGTCGGAGACGATAACAACGAGTAGGGTCACCGTCTGCTCAAGTTTGCCTGTGGAGTTGTCGTAGTGTTTTATCTGCTTTTACCAGCTTGTTGTATCTTGGCTAGTATGCTAGTCTCTTGGTTTGTAACTTAAAACCATGTAATGTACCTTATGGATGTAATATATACTCGTGTACGAGCAATGAAGCACTTTGTATGTGTGTACTAACTACTGATCTAGGGATTGGTACGGTAAACACAAGGATTCCAGAAATGGTGTCCGCATCAAATTTAGAATTTTCACATGATAAATGAAATGACCTCTCTTAATATATAATTTCATCTCACGGTTTCATCGGCAAAGCATAGCATTGAATTCTTACATTAAGATTGGTCAAAACATGTTGGGATGAAAGCTTTGGCTCTCAATGGGTCTTTCAATGAGTTTCATATATATGAAAGCGTGTCACATTCCTTTCATAGAGATGAAAGGAAGTTCTCCTCTTTCATCTTAATTGATGTGCTATGTCATCTATTTTGCTGATGTGACACCTTATTTAATGCTGATGAAAGGACCATTGCGACTGACCTTAGTTCCTTACTTCCATCGTTCATCTTTGGACAGAAGTGGCAGATGAACTTGAGCTCTGATTCGTGGCATACGAAGCGGGCGGCGCAAATCAGGAGAGCCACTCGCCACAGTGAAGGAGATGCACGTGCAGCACGGAGATGAGAGCGAGAGGGTCGTCCATCATAAACTTTAGAAAGATAAATAAAAATTTCTGAGACAATAAAATTAAGGTGTTCATACCTGACAACGAGAATACCATCGAAGACTCAAAATAGGAATTCTAATTTATGTTTAAACACGGCATCCATGATATAGTACTGAATGTTGTTTGCTTATGAAAAATATCTTTCATACTCACGTGTTAGTAGATAAAGATAGAATAGCTAGCAAGATACATTGATGTCACTATCAACATGTTATGCGTGTACAATACATCTTTTGGCTAGCTACTACGCGCCTTAGCATGTTGAATACATTAATGAATAAAATAGTATTGCACTTGCCACCTTGTTATTGCATTAACTACTTAGGAAAAGAGTACACTCATCGTTTTCTTGCTGTAGAAAGTATTACAAAGAAAAACATTGCACTTGTTGCCTAGTTATTGTATAAACTAATCTAGAAAAATGCACTACACCCTTGCCTTGTATAAAGTAATCAAGAAAAGAGCACTATGCTCGGCTCTATATAAAGGGTAGACCCCTTCTTTCTTAGCCAACACTGCGTAAGTGACTATCCTCAACTTTGTCAGTCAATTTAGATGGCAATCCAAAAGCAGGCAATATGTTCCATACTTCTTATATTGCTGGTCCTTGAATCAGGTACGTTTTCTCGCACTCACATGCTCACAAATGCACTGATGCATGCAAATATTCCGTCTCCACTTTTTGTCATCTAGCATCTATAGAATGATAATCAGATTTGATTTCCTCAAAATGATTATTAGGTTGCGAGGGTTTGGTACATTGGCAACCTTATTTGAATGCATCTTGCTATGCCGCACCAAAGAAGTTGTTGTCTTGCTTTCCCTGGTGGCGGGCCAAGAGACAGAGATGCAAAGACGAGTGCATCCGGGAGAAGTATGACGATGGCGATTGTTATGTTACTGGTGTATTCTCACCTCGTTGCATGTGCAACAAACCAGGCTGTGTGGACGACTACATATAGAACAACTATGGTGTTGATCTGCTACTATATAAATTATAAAGCACTGCAGCAGCTGCTTGCCTTCATATGGACGGCAGGGCTAGCTGTAGCCAGTGCTGCAGCCATGGCACCGATCAGGCCGTATGTAAAAAAAAGAGATGATATAATATTTTTAATGAATAATCTTGGACTTCTGGTTAGCAAATTGCATATAGATAGCAAGCTAAGCGTAGATTAGCTAGTTAGGTTCTTTGTACACTTGGGGTGGAACCAACTGACCGGAGTTCAAGTTTATGGTTCGACACATGAGTGTTCATTTATATATGGTTAGCGATTTTTTTAGTGGTAGAAGAAATTATCAATGTCATCGAGACGCGTGTAGTGACTTCGTGAATTAATCTCAGAGCCACCTATCAAAGTCTCTCGTTGATGCTCAATGGGGTAGGGGTACGATGTATATGCATGTGCTCATAATAAAGGCGAGTACTCGTACATATAGATAAGAATAGTTTCAATAATAGTGGGGGTTTTATAAACTTGTTGGTGTTACGGCTTCGGCACGATGACAATCTGCACTAGGCCGGTTGTGATGGAGATGTAGATCCAGGACTATGTAATGCCCTAATATTAAAGCATTGTTCATCTATCATATTAAGAGTAATTTTCAAAAGGAATGGGGTTTTGTGAGACATAAGAACCAGAAAACCTGAGATTAAGTGACACAAGCCTAAATATCTAAGGTCTTGTGAAACAAGGACCATAAAATCTGATGTTTTGTGATGTTTACTCATATAATAATTTCACTAGCAGACTGGCTACATGTTGTATATTTGTATGATACATCTATTGGCTTGTTGTTGAATAAATTAATCAATTAAAAAGTATTGCACTTGCCGGCTTGTTGCATAAACAAATCAAGAAAAAAAGGATTGCACTCACCCTTTGTTGTATTTGAAATAATTAAATAACTGGTTTGCTTCCTTTTTGTTGTATAAACTGAAAAAAAAACATTGAAGTCGCTGCCTGCTGAAAACAAATCAGGAAATAAAGGTTGCACTTGCCGCCTTGTTGTATAAAGTAATGAAAAAAAAAGATAGTACAAAGTAATCAAGAAAATAGTGCTTGCCTCCCACCTTGTCGTATTAATAAAGAGATGATATAATATTTTAAATGAATAATATTGGACTTCTGGTTAGAAAATTACGTATAGATAGCAAGCTAAGCGTAGATTAGCTAGTTAGGTTCTTTGTACACTTGGGGTGGAACCAACTGACTGGACTTCAACTTTATGGTTCGACATGAGTGTTCATTTATATATGGCTAGTGATTTTTTTTAGTGGTAGAAGAAATCATCATTGACATGAGACGCGTGTACTGACTTCGTGAATTAAATTAAGAGCCAGCTATCAAAGTCTCTCGTTGATGCTCATAGGAGTAGGCATACGATGTATATGCATGTGCTCATAAGGACGAGTACTCATACCTATAGATAGGAATACTTTTAATAATAGTGGGGGTTTTATAAACTTGTTGGTGCATGTTACGGCTTGGGCACGGTGACCATCTGCGTCAAGCCGGGGTGATGGAGATGTAGATCCAGGACAGGACAGCCTGGTCGACTTGGAGCCACTCCGCATCGTATCACATGTTCTGCGTCGACGTGATCGAGCAGGCCGAACTTGCGGAATGTCGCGTCGAAGAATGCGCTCCAGATCCAATAGGTAGGGTCACCATAATCCAGTGTCAAGGGCATGTGAGTGCGGATGTTGACATGCTGGATAGCGGTGGCGATTAGTGATGGGGTTGGGTGGGGTTCAGCAAAGGGGTTAGAGTTGTTGGAGACGGAGCCGGACACAGAGGAGGAGGACAGGCTGGTCGCCATTGGAGAGCAGCAGGATAGTGTTTAGACTGATACCATGTAGAGAATCAATCGCATTGATCTCAGGCAAATACATACATGTCCAAGATGTGGTTCGCATAAGCTCCTACAATCTAGCTGATCATGAGCGAGGAGCTAGGTGGTGATCGTGAGCTACAAGTGAGCCGGTAGACCGGTCCTAGCTAGACTAGTGGCCGTTGGACAACGGTGCTATCTATTTCTTCAGAAAGCAACATGTGGTTCCTTCCTTTCGAATTATTATGAAGCATTGATGTTAATAAAGGTTGGTAAGGAAAAAAAGATTTATTTTGTGAATTTACTCCTAAGTGGGTTGAAATGGCGGATGATTTCAGATGTTTTCTCACCAAAGGTTAGGGTAACGTGAGCACATATCAGGTGCTCCCGTAGCTTAAGGTGCTGTGGTGCTCCCCCGATGCACTTTCACTATAAAACTTGTAAATAAATAAATTGAAACAAACTTAAGAATAGATATTCATATTGTAATGTACTAGCATGCAAAATTTAACATGCAACAAATTTGTGTGCGAAGTGCGAACCACAATGAAAAAGAGAATCATCTTGAATAGTTGCAATCGCTAGTAGAAAAATGCACATCCATGACAAACTGTTTTGCCCAAATACTCTCTAGCCGAAATTATGAGACGAATTTGTGACGAAATTGCAACTATTTGTGATGGTTTCGATCCCATGTAACCATCTGTTATTTTTATTTTGGCCTACTTTGTGCTAGAAAACAATCAGCTGTAATTGTAATGTCAAGTCTCAAGCAATGTCCACATGTGTAATTTTGTATTGAGTTGAGACTTGACTCGACTAGAATTGTTTTCCGTACATATGACGCTTGTGGACATTGCTTGGTACATATGACGCATGTGGTCTGATACTAAAAGTTGTGGTTTTGTGCAACAAGTGACACGAATACTTGTGGTTTTGTGAAACTGGTTTCAAAAGTTGTGGTTACTACAACAAGGTATCAAATAGTTGTGGTTTCGTGAAATTAACTCATCAATAAAAGACTATTGCACTTGCCGCCTAGTTGTTGCATAACCAAATGAAGAAAAAAAGTTGTATTCACCTCCTTGGTGTATACAAAATAATTGATCAAAGAGTGATGCAGTTATCGCCTTTTGTTGTATAAACTAATAACAAAAGTGGGAGTGGTTCGCGGTCACGCTGGAGGCCGGGTTCGCGGCCACGGACTGAGAGAAGGGAGAATCTACAAGGAAAAATGTCGGGCGTGCGCATGCATGAAGACCACGTTGTAATCACCTGACCAGTTGACCATGGCAAGGATCCGCTTCAAACTCTCCAAATTGTTCGCCTGTTGAGGTCGAAACAATCTTAATTGGTCACTGGTCAGTTAGGCCACATCAACAAGGTGGTTCTCGATTTTCTTTTCGGTCAGACCCCGTCGAACACTCTGTCACGCAGCCTGTTTACCCTCTCGAACAGTTCAGTTCCTCCTCGTTCCCCATCGCCTCTCTATTCTCTGATGATCGGAGCCCCTTGACCTGCTAATTGGTGTTGAAATTGGATCGAAACGTGGATCCCCAGTTTCAGCAAGACCGTGGCTAAGGAATCCTTACTGCCATCGTTCATCATTGTACAGAAGTGGCAGACGGCCGGACTTGAGATCTGCAGCTTCGTGGCATACGAAGTGTCGCAAATCAGGGAGGCACTCGCCACAGCGAAGGATACGTACACTTCATGTCGTTCACACCTGAGACAATAAAATTAAGGTGTTCATACCTGACAACGAGAACACCATCCAAGAGTCAAAATACGAATTATAATTCATGTTTAAACACGACATCCATGGTAGGTACAGGGAATGTTGTTTGCTTATGAAAAATATCTTTCATACTCACGTGCTAGTAGATAAACATAGAATAGCTAGATACATTGATGTCACTATCTACATGTTATGCGTGTACAATACATATTTTGGCTAGCTACTGCCTTAGCTTTGTTGTTGAATAAATTAATCAATTAAAAAGTGTTGCACTTGCCGGCTTGTTGCATAATGTTCACATGTTAGTATATAAAGATAGAATAACTAAATATAATAATGTCAGCTATATGTTGTATATCTGTGTAATACATATTTTGGCTAGCTACGTGTCTAAGCTTGTTGTTGAATAAACTAATCAATTAAAAAGTGTTGCACTTGCCGGCTTGTTGCATAAAAAAATCAAGTAAAAAGTATTGCACTCACCCCTTGTTGTATATAAAATAATTAAAAATAGTGATATACTCGCCACCTTTTTGTTGTATAAACTAATACAAAAAAAAAACATTGAAGTGGCTGGCTTGCCATAAACAAATTAGAAATAAAGAATGCACTTGCCGCCTTGTTGTGAGTAATGAAATAAAAGATAGTACAAAATAGTCAAGAAAATAGTGCTTGCCTCCCACCTTGTCCGTATAAACTAATGAAGAGAAAAGTATTGTGCTCGACACTATATAAAGGGCAGGCTAACACGCTGTAAGTGAATTCGCCACTCTTTCTCATTGTCTTCAGCTTTTTGGTGTAATTGATAAGTGAATGGTATTTTTAAAATGGTATCAAAGCCAGAAGGTTTGACTACAAATCTTGGTGACGACATCTTTGTCCTGCCGCTTCTATTTTAACAAATCAATGCATAATAGATTATCAACACTACAAAATCCGTGGAGACGCAGGAACTGCAAAGCTTCGTCTCATCATCTGGTAGACTTTGTAACCAAGCAGATTAGTTTGGAAGGAGATCAAGTGTTCATTCTGCATGACGCGCTCGGCATTCAGCCTGGCCGACCGTACGTACCAGCACTCGGGCCGCCGTCGCTCGCCTGTGCCGTGCGGCCTCGTCCTTCCACGCGCGGTCACGGCAAGGGCAAGCTCGACTGCATTCGCGTGCCACGGCTGACCGGTGTGGAGGTACAACGACAGTGCGGCGAAGAAAGCCTGAAAGCGCGTCGACAGACCCTCGGTGCGCCACGATCGAGGGGCGTCAGGGTGTCAGAACAAGGTGATGATGCAACACGTACGTAGCCGGCGCCGGCGGAGGCATTTCCCTCCGCATGGACACGCTCCATCCTTTCACGGCATCGACGGCATAACTCGAAGCTACTACGAACCGGTTTCAAGGTTCAAACCAGCGTCCTTGTCTAATATAGTTCCTCAAACTATATGGAACAGTTATAAGCATCGCTCATTTATTTTTAGCATACAACAATACGTCATATGTTCCTGGAATATAAAACTTATAGAATATGCTCATAGCTAAGCAAGATACTACTCCTGATGATCTAGTATGGTCAAACACGCCATCTACATATATACACTTTTTTTTAGATAAAGGAAGCCTTTTATTTCGAGGTGAACAGTAAAACAAAGGTATATTTAGCCTTTACATAACCACACCAAAGTGAGCTGATACAAATCAGTCTTAACACCTAAAACAAGGAAAAACTTCTATCATCTAGCTCAGCACCTCCAAAGTCCTATGTTGTCAAACAATCACTATTGTTGCGGCGGCATCTTCATCCTCAGTAGAAGTCACCTCTTTGCAGGAAACAGATCTTTGAAGTCAGTAAACAGCCACACCCATAGCTTGACTGCCTTTCTCGAACTAAGCGAAGATTTAGCCACCACACGCAAATGCTGCCACAAACTTCGTAAAGGAACTGCTCTCATTGAATCATCACATTGTTGACCATCAAAATGACGTCAGGTGTTGAACAAAATGAAAAATTGATCTGATCCATTACCGAAATGCAGACAGACGAGAGACTATCATAACCCGCAGCTTTTGAGAGCGGAGAAATTAAACGAGGATCGTCTTCTCCATCTCTAGGCAGCAATACCTTTGCTGAAATAAATCTTCCATGCAAGGAACTGCTACTGCCTGTGATCTCCAACTGTGACATCTCAATGACATGACGGCGTCCCGCCATTGCATCTCCACCGTGCGCTTTCTCGAGATGACCCATCTTCTCCCTGTTATCTCTCCGCCACCGCATCAGGTTCCGGCATCAGATCCGCCCAGCCTCAAGCCACTAGGCATGCCATGGCGCCGGAGGAGATGGGCGTCGTTCAGGCCCTAACCATGCCCGTAGAGCCGTAGGCCGCCATGTGGAACCAGCACTTGGTGCCTGCCTGCCGCCGTCAAGGCTACTTAGCGTCGTGACACGCGGCGTGGAGCTGGTGCCGGCGGCGAATCGGTCGCCATTTTGCTGAATGAGGCCCACCGTCGCAGGGGCGGAGCTAGAGCTCAAGGGAGGGTGGTGCGAAACATCGCTTGAGGTTGCTTAGACTTATGTTTTCTCTATTGTGGGTGCAGATTTTGGTACTCTATGGGTGCGGTATACGGTGAAAATAGGACCAACATCACTGAAAATAGGCTGCGGGTGGGGCTGCACCCACTCCCATCCAAGTAGCACCGCCCCCGCACCGTCGTCGTCTTCGCAGTCGGCCGAGTTGTGCCGGCCTTGGGCTCCGACGGCGGCAGGGGAAGAGAGGGGGAGGAGGACTTGCGGTGGTGGAGTTGCAGATCGCGCCCGTGTCGCCTGTGGAGGTGACGCGTGGGCCTCCGTGAATTTCGGATTCCAATGCTTAGTTGAAATTCCAATGCTTGCGCATGTCAACATATAATAACTAACCAATAAGCTCAACTATTACAGCTCTGTGGCCTTTGACATGGTTCTTTTCTGAGCGCCAAGACGGCAATACCGTACCTGTGTTTAGCTACTAACAACCTTGCGGGGGCCTGCTTCTCTATTGTTTTATTTGGTAAGTAGCAACACTGGACTAACTGATTCTGCACCAAAGTATTTTGCATCACACATTGCTTTCATTTTATTTCACCATGACTGAGGAGGCTTAGACCCCCCGCCCCGCCCTCCTCCTTCCTCCTATTTCCTTGTCGATGTCTCTTCCGTCGGGTTTATAGCTTCTTCTCCTGCCGCACTAACCCGTTCAATTCAAACTCCCTTGCCGTAAATGCAATGGAGTAAATGCAAAAAAAGAAATAATACAGAAACCATATGGGCCAAATGTGGTCCAGTTCGCTTCTTCCCTTTTTTTTTTCCAGCCTGAAGCTTAACCGGCTGGATATGGTCTCCAACTCGCCCTCTATCCAGAAATCATTGCGGCCCGGTCCCGCAGTGGTGACTGGTGAGCAGCCGTGAGCGGGAGGCCGGAGGAGAACGGGGGCTTCGTGTGGCGGGCATGTTGAAAGAGGCGGTTCCAGGCCCACGTAGGGCCGACTTCGTGTGGCGGTCATGTTGAAAGAGGCGGTTCCAGGCCCACGTAGGGCCGATGCGTATTAACGTCGACGACTTGAAACAAATCGACTAGTAGTAACTTTTTAGGGAACTCCCATGGGGCGTGGATGCCGATTGGAGTTCGGCGTACAATAACTTGTTGTCATATCTGCATGTACGAGTGACTAGCAAGTTGGAATGGTCGAATTCTTCACCTTACTGGCCAGGTTTGGCCAAAGACGGTACTTACAGCAGCAGTGCTAATAACTTTGTAGACCTCCCCTCTCGACAATTGAATTAACTTGGGACAGCAGCAGAACGGGAGAGGACGGCCACGGCATGGAGCGCAGCTGAACAACACGCCGACCGACACCTCGAACTCGACGTCGTGGCCGCGAGATCTGCATGTGTTACTCGCCCCCTGACCGCGGCGGCATGCACGGCGAGTGGAGTAGCACGCCACGCAAGCAAGCGCTTAGACATTCGTTCACCTCGATCTCGTCGCCGCAGCCAGTGCGCGCGCGCGGGACCTGCTGCTCGCTCCACGGCAGCTACCGGCGCGCGCTCAGGAAACACAAGCCCGTTCTGTTGGCGCGGCCATGGCGACGACAGCAGAACATGGCAGCATCGCGTGGTGGTACGTAGCCGCGCTCCAAATAACCACTAAAGTCGATCGAGAAAATCGCAGGATAAGCAGGGAATGATGGAACGTACGTGATTCAACAAAACCCGGAACCGAAAGGAATTCGGAAGCGAGTGAAAACGAAAAAGGGAAATTCTCGTGGGGGTGGTCGTCATTTCAAATAGCGACCACTTCTCTCTGTTTGTTTCCGTTGCACCTCAGACCGCATCGTGTTCGTCCACGACCGGAACCGCGCGCCACAGGAAAAACCTGGAAACAATTGTGGAGAAGGGGGAGATGGAGACGCATTGCCCTGCCGCCAGGAGTCTCAAATCTCAAATCGGTTCGCGATACGAAGAAACGAAAAAAAAAAAGAAAAAAAGGAAAAAAAAGAGGACGGGTGGTCGCTATTTGGATCAGCCGCGACCGCCCCGGCCTTGTTCTTCGAATCGACGACCGCGGCCATTAGCTGGCGTGCTCGTCGCCAGCCCACATGCGGGCTCAACCGATTCCTGCAGGAGCACAACAAGGTGAACGGCGGCACAACAAGCGATTCCTGGAAAGCGCTGCTGCCGCATCTTGCAGGCCGTGTCAACTGAAACGGTGAAACCCATGTTCAAGAGAACGTATTCTAGGTAGAGAGAACGTAAGGTAGGTAAAGTGTGGCGCCTGAACTGATTTTGCTGCTGCCTTTGGGCGTAGCAAATCCTGCGCATCAAGCTTTGTTAGCAACGCAGAATATCACCTAAGATCAGCTTGCAGGGCAGAGTTACACACACACACACACACACACACACACACACACACACACACACACACACACACACACACACACACACACACACACACACACACACACACACACACACACACACACACACACACACACACACACACACACACACACACACACACACACACACACACACACACACACACACACACACACACACACACACACACACACACACACACACACACACACACACACACACACACACACACACACACACACACACACACACACACACACACACACACACACACACACACACACACATGCGACTACACTTGAATTCGCCGCATTATTACCTTCAGTACATCATACGATTGCTAAAATGGTGTTGTTTCTTAATCGCTACGAAACTAACAGAATATGGGGGTGGAGACATGGACCCCCTTGATAATAGAACAAAATATGTTTTGTAGTATATAAATAAATAAATGTTGGTAAATAGCTACAGATACGAAACAAATAAGAAAAACAAAGGTTAGAAAAATTATTATAGGGATCAAGTAGTAATATAAAGATTGTGTGGGTTTGATTTGT
>LAPY01002461.1:72130-83378 GCA_000970635.1 Eragrostis tef
ATAGATTTAAATAATTACTTTTTGAATGTGAAATGAATATCATTAGATTTATCATCAAAAGCACTTTAAGGTTAACTCATATACTTAGTTATTTACATAAATATTTATAAATAAGATGAGTGGTCAAAGTAACAAAAAAAGTCAATGGCGTCATATATTAAAAAATAGAGTACATACTTTGGGGGTAGCCTGAAGTGATGAGGCTTCGGTGATAAATTCTGAAATAACGACCTGTGTGAAACTGGTAAAAAGATCATAGCGAAGGGAAACAACTTATTGTTTGCAACTTAATCATGTTCAAGAATGGATGAATCAGGTGTGTGATTGCGATCAAATTATTGGAAGTGAGCATTAGCAAGTTCTTGGACAAATTGAAGCACTGGTCCATTAACACTGCTACGTTGCTAGGAATTAACAAATCCATATTCGTGCAAATGCATCTATAACATAACGTGGACCGTCCTTCCTCAATCCATTGCACCAATATTATGCGCCCTGCCTGACCTTGCAGGCGGCCACAATGCAACTTACAGTTCATCAGAAAAGAGAGAACATTACATTGGTAGTTTATTTAGTCTCTTTTTTCAAAAGATCTAGTTTATTTAGTCCCTGAAGCATCAGTTGTGCCTGCTCATTGTGTAATCTCTCCATTGAGTGTTCTGGAGAATTATTATCGTGAGATATGTCAACGGTTGCAGCAGATCCAGAGGCAGGATTCTGTCGTTCGGTGCGAGCGCCGCTTTTCATAGCATCAATGGCCTCCCTGAGAGTTTCAACATTCAAACTCGTTCATGTCATAATGATGTACGAAATGGCTATTCATGCTCCCACGGATAACGTATAGGCACGAATAGGGAAATAACAATGGGAAAATAGCAGTAGAATGAAATAAGAGTGCATTACCTTAACGCTTTATTGATCATATCACTTGCAGATGTCGTCGATTCGCAGTGCTGGTCACACTTCAGTGCTTGCACGAATGAGTTGGCTGCTTCTCGGTAGTTCTGGGCATCGATATGAAGATACCATCAGGGTGAGATAATATAGAGAGCTAAACTGGACGATGCTGCTTTGTATTGTCCGGTGTCCACTGTACCTTCATCAAGCTGAGAGCCATGCCCTCACGGTACCATGCCATCGACCAACGAGGCTGCATAGTTTTGCATTTTTGAGCATCCAACAGAGCTCGATCTCCATCTCTCATCTGCAGCCAGCATAGGCTTCGGGTTGCAAACAATGTGTCATCATGAGGATCTTCCTCAATTGCCTGCATAAAAAATCATCTATATATTTTGCAAAGTGTTCATTTGTTTCAAACAAGTAAAACATATCAGATTGCTGGGTACCTGGGTATAGAAGTAGATTGCTTGAAGATAGTCCTGCTTTGCATATGCTTGCTTTCCTTGTGACTTCAGAAAATCTATATGCTCTTTCAACGAATATGTCACCTAAATACAATAACCATGCCAAGTTACATAAACATAAGTGACATGGCACAACAGGAACGAAATAAGAAATCGTTTATTCACTTTATCCTGGAGAGGGATTTTCTCCGTAGCAGTAATAATCCCATCAACACTCCAGTGTGGCAGAGATGAGATTGGTTTTGTCCTAGGAAATAGGGTTTCTACAATCTCACGTTGTTTGTAAGCTGCTGCATATATGATTGGAATTCTCCCACGCTGCATTGTAAATAAGATCAAAGAGGTGTTGTGGAACATGAACTTGAAATAGGATTCAAAAGAATGCAGGAAACTGATTCCTCAAATCATCCCAATGGCAGCAGTATCCCTCGTTATTATTTTTCAGCGAAGGGGCGTAATGCAAGAAACTGTAAACTCCGGCATCAACAGCAACTGTAAACTCCGGCTTCAACAGAAATAAAAGGCAAACACAAAGTAGCAGGGAAATACTTACGTTGTCAGCAATGTTTGGGTCTGCTCCAGCCTCTATCAAGAACTTAACAATGTCAATCAAGCCTTCATCAACTGCCATCAGTAAAGCGGTCGGTCCACGGGGAGTTTTGAAGTTCACATCAGCACCACCCTACAGAATTGACATCACAAAACACCGTAGGCAGCTTTAGAAAGGATTTCCACGTGTGAACCATGATGCCTAACAAGTTCAAAATAAGTAAGGAGGCTTTGTTCAATTAGCCTCTGATGGTTCTTCATACCAACTTGTTTTCTTTTTCATTTCATTTGAGAAGACTGCAGATGGACAAAAAACGTTACAGAGTCGTAGATTTCTAATTAAACAACGTAACCTTTCGATGGTATTAATGTGTTCTGGGTTGGTTCGATGGCAAATTTCTAAAAGCACGATCTTTCGATGTCAGGAAACCAATTTTGAAGCAGAGGAGATATCGTGCAAGACGTTTGTAGTGAAACAAGTAACCTGACCTGAACCAGTAGCTTTACACATCTCAAGGAGTGCCCGCAGCAAGCTGTCATGAGCGGCGTGAAGACGTGATTGACAACCGTGTTGGGCTGCAAAAAGGGAAACAAATCCACAGTTTTGATAACTCTTCAGTTCTTGCATATAAGCATAATTCATATCATATATCGCGCTGATACCTCTCAAGGTACGAAATAATGGCAGTGTGATAGGGAAGCACAACAAGGAGGGAACTGACAACGTACGTACGTTTGCACCGTGTTCCAGCAGGACCTTCACCACCTGCTCCTGATCCTTGTTGGCGGCCAGGTGCAGCGGCGTCCCTTTGTAATTGAGGGGGTCGACGTCGACGCCCTTGGACAACAGCAGCCTGACAGCCTCGTCGTACCCTGGAGGCACAAAAACGACGACGCAATGTCAGTGTGCTTGTCTACGCAAATACAAGTGATCGAACCTTCCACAGAATTGACGAAACGCACCGTGCTCCGCCGCCTCGTGCAGCGGCGTGGCGCCCCCGCTGTCGGGCTTGGCCGGGTCGCCGCCGCGGCCGAGGAGGAACGCCAGGACGGGGACCTTCCCCTCGGCGGCGGCGAGGAGCACCGGCGTCTCGCCGTCGCCGGAGAGGGAGTTGGCGCCGATGCCGACCTCGTCGACCAGGAACTCGCAGGTGCCCAGGCGCCCCATCGCCGCCGCGAAGTGGAGCGCGTTCCGGCCCCGGTCGTCCTTGGCTTCGCGCAGGTTCACCTCCTTCGCCTTCTCTGCGGATCGCAGACACAACAGGAGAGAAGAAATTAAAAAGGACATGATCGATCGAAAGTGCAGTTTGGGGGAGGGAGAGAAAGAGGGGTTAATTGTTACTCTTGAGACGGCGAAGGTTGCCGTCGAGGGCGGCGTCGATCGGATTGGGGGCCATGGCTGCGGCGGCGGCGATCGAAGGTTTTGGACTTGCACGGTTGCAGAAGGCTGCCTAGTACTAGGGTTTTTGCGGAGGCAGGTGATCGTACTGTGGAAGGAAGGCGGCGGCGGCGGCGGCGGCGGCGAAGACAGGAAGAAGGGCCGTGTGGTGGCTTGGCACGCGGATCGCGGACACGGAGGATCGTACGGGGATGAGAAGTCCACGTCAGCGTAGACGGTTGACTTGGTTGCGCGTGGGGTCGAGCTGACTCGTTCACGAGGTCAATGCATTTGCGGCGACTACTTAGCAACAGTGAGACGCGGCCTCATGTTGCTCCGCAACAGTTGCATTCCATTGACGGGCCTCTTCAACAATGTTCCGGAACCTTGTACAAAATTTAAAGTACAAAGCATCGCATGTCTCATTTAACGACCTTTGCCTGATCGACAAATTTCAGTTCCAAATTCTGCCTCGTGAAGAATGTGCATTGCATATTTGCATCCAATCAAGTATTTGTTCAGAACCATTTTATTAGAAAGTTAACCGGTGTCTGTAAGTGTGCTACCCGTTCAGTTGAAAAAGTAGCTTCTTTCCTTGAACTGAGGCATCAATCAAAGATATATGCATCAACTAGTTTAATTCAGTTCACTGGCAAACTTCCTACTTCCAAGGTTCAAACAGCCACAAAACCTTACAGTTTATCGCAAAACAGCACAGTAAGCATGGCTTCAAGACTCTAGTCATTGGCATTACGTTTACATAGCGTCCCCGACAATGGACTCTTAGCTAACTCTTAGAATTATTTATTAGGAAAAGGAATATATAAAAGACAACTAACTCTTCAATGGTTGCTTCTAGGCTACTTCTTAGCTATTTCTTAGAATTGTTTAAGAATTGTTGTGATAGAGCTAGCTCTTGCTAACTCTTCTTCAAGAGTCAGTACTGTCGCATCTCTTCTCTTTTTCTAATAAACAATTCTAAAAGATAGCTAAGAGATAGTCTAGAAGCCAACTGAGGAACTAGTTGTCTATCCTTATAAACAATTCTAAGAGTTAGCTAAGAGGCGACCATTGGCCATGCCCTTATATATAGACAAGATTATTAACGTGAGAACATGTCAAAGGGCGTAGCAGCTCGAGGCTTCTGTTCTTCAGAGCGAGCTTCAATCTTCATAGCCTCCATGGCTTCCCTACAAGTTTTAACAAGCAAAAGCCTAAGAGCACCATTCGTAGATCATAAAGATGGAAATATTTGTAATGTTGATGTCATGCTCTGACGGATAGCAAATGAGACATAACAGCAGATGGAAGCAAGTGCGTTACCGTAGTGCCGTCTTGATCTCGACACTTTCTGGGTCAAGCTTCCGTGCTTCCACGAAGGCATCAGCTGCTCCTTTGTAATTCTGGGCATAGATACCAGAAGGGTGAGGTAATGGTGGAAAGATCAGATTAGATTGCAAAGCTAATTTTGATGGGGATGTTATACTGCTTACTATACCTTCAGCAAGCTGAGAGCCTTGCCTTCACGGTACCATGCCCTCGACCAATTAGGACGCATCAATTTGCATTGTTGGGCATCTTCCAGAGCTAGATCCCCTTCATTCATCCGCAACCAGCATAAGCTCCGATTGGCAAACAAGGTGGCATCGAGTGGATCTTCCTCCATAGCCTGCATTAGCAATCAGCAAGACTTTCAGGAATTTATTTGTGCACTGTTTCCTCAATTTAACACATTTTCACTACAAGAAAAATGATTATTAGTCACCAAGGTACTTGGTCACTATATGTGTATTGTTGGTCACAATAATTATTTTGTCACCAATAAGCTTGGTCACATTGTGGTGACTAAAACCTTGTCACTATATGTATATAGTGACCAAAAATTATAAATGTTGGTCACTTAAACTTTATAGCAACCAATACAACCTTGGTAATTATATATAATGTTGGTCACTAAAACTTTTTATCCACCAATAATCTCAAAGTTGGTCACTATTGATATATAGACAAGATTATTAACGTGAGAACATGTCAAAGGGCGTAGCAGCTCGAGGCTTCTGTTCTTCAGAGCGAGCTTCAATCTTCATAGCCTCCATGGCTTCCCTACAAGTTTTAACAAGCAAAAGCCTAAGAGCACCATTCGTAGATCATAAAGATGGAAATATTTGTAATGTTGATGTCATGCTCTGACGGATAGCAAATGAGACATAACAGCAGATGGAAGCAAGTGCGTTACCGTAGTGCCGTCTTGATCTCGACACTTTCTGGGTCAAGCTTCCGTGCTTCCACGAAGGCATCAGCTGCTCCTTTGTAATTCTGGGCATAGATACCAGAAGGGTGAGGTAATGGTGGAAAGATCAGATTAGATTGCAAAGCTAATTTTGATGGGGATGTTATACTGCTTACTATACCTTCAGCAAGCTGAGAGCCTTGCCTTCACGGTACCATGCCCTCGACCAATTAGGACGCATCAATTTGCATTGTTGGGCATCTTCCAGAGCTAGATCCCCTTCATTCATCCGCAACCAGCATAAGCTCCGATTGGCAAACAAGGTGGCATCGAGTGGATCTTCCTCCATAGCCTGCATTAGCAATCAGCAAGACTTTCAGGAATTTATTTGTGCACTGTTTCCTCAATTTAACACATTTTCACTACAAGAAAAATGATTATTAGTCACCAAGGTACTTGGTCACTATATGTGTATTGTTGGTCACAATAATTATTTTGTCACCAATAAGCTTGGTCACATTGTGGTGACTAAAACCTTGTCACTATATGTATATAGTGACCAAAAATTATAAATGTTGGTCACTTAAACTTTATAGCAACCAATACAACCTTGGTAATTATATATAATGTTGGTCACTAAAACTTTTTATCCACCAATAATCTCAAAGTTGGTCACTATTGATCAACTTTTAGTGACCAAGAAAGGAAAATTTTTCTTGGTCACTAAAACTTGGTGACTAAATGTTTATTTTCTTCTAGTGTTTGTTACATTATTTTAACATGTCACAAATAACCTTATCATATGATTTATGCACACCAATTTCAATCCAATATAAACTCTTGCCCAATCATATGGGCATATCAACATACACTACAGGTCAGTCTATCCTGTAAACAATCAGTCAGAAAATAACTTGTCATGATTCATGAAACTGAAACCCTTCATTGCCCCTAAGCACACTTTTCAGAACGAATAATGAATGCTTTCTAGTTTTCTTTTATATGAAATTGCAGGGAAGGAAGAGAAAATATTTTACAGAAGTAATCAAAGACCAATAACGTTTTTGTACAGTTACAAAGAATTATACAGTTTTTATCAGTTCGAGCATTTACCAGACCATAGAAGTAGAAGTAATCAAAGACCAATAACGTTTTTGTACAGTTACAAGAATTATACAGTTTTTATCGGTTCGAGCATTTACCAGACCATAGAAGTAAATTGCTGCAAGGTACCCCCCCTTTGCAAATTCTTCTTTACCTCTTGACTTCGCATCAGCTATATGTTCTTTCGCCAAAACAGCATCCTGAGAACTGGACATGCTCAGTTACACAATATAACTGGTTCGAACAGTATCATAAATGTTAACAATTAGTAAATCTGTGTTCTTTGGTTCGGATCCTTCAAATGTTAATCAATGTTCCCTATCGTAGGTTTGCAAGGCTGGCTGAGGAAAGTGTCCATGAAACCAGCAATTCTTGTCTCTGTCTTTGCTGTTAAATAATACAGCAGCTCCAATTGGAATAGGTAATTCTAGTGAACTATAAATCTCATCATAATAAGAACTACTGGGTTCAAAAGCTTTCTGGTTCCAGTATGTACTATGAACACCACTCAACATCACATATTCAAAAGCTCTGCTTGTGCCTGAGTGAAAACTGTAAACTATGTAGGGCCAAGGATACTGAAATATAGGGTTTTCCATGGAGTGTAAATGAAACACATGATTATGTTTACTCTATGCCAAACTCGTAGGTGACTGGCTAGTTCAAGGAGAATGCACATGTCACAAGAGCATAATTGCAGTCAAAATTAGAAACATGGAACACAAACTTTTGCAAACAGTAAAATAAAACAGGATACGGTCGAATAAACTAAGCAAACAGTCTTTACAGACCTGAGCATTCATAGGCACATATTTCACAGTTCCAATTATCCCATCAACACTCCAGTCTGGCACAGATGGGATTGGTTTTGTCCGAGGAAAGAGAATTTCCACAAGTTCACGGTGTCCAGAACCTGCTGCCTTCATGATTGGAATTCTCCCATGCTGCAGTGTAAAGAATAATTATAACAAGAAAATGAATTAAAAATTTAAATGATATAAAAAATATTTTTTTCTGCTAACAAAAACAATGCAAGAAGATAAGATATATCCATGAGCTCCCCTATGGTAGTAATATTTCATAATTGTAAATCAAATAGATAAGCATTTCAAGGAAAGACAAGGAAAATACTACGTCTTGATTCTAGTGAGTGATCAAGTGCTGGAAATCATACTAATGTAAATAAAGCTAAACTTCAACATTCAAGTATCAAAGGCCTGCTTTGGGCGGGCAACTGGTAATAGAATCTAAAATCTGAAGCAAACAAAAAACAACACTGTTCAATACGTACCTACTGTACACTACTTGATTGAGGCACATAAAACAATCTATGTTCTCTCAACAGGCCTCAATGCGTCAAAGATAGTAAATAATAGTATGCAGAGCCATACTCACATGGTCAGCAATGTTTGGGTCAGCTCCAACATCTAGCAAGAACTTGACAATGTCGGTCAATTCATCATCAACTGCCATCATTAAAGCTGGCCCGGATGAACTTTTAAAGTTCACATCTGCACCAGCCTATTTAATCGAAAATAAATAATAGGCAATAAGGATGATTATTCTTCAAAATAAGTAAGGCAGATTCAGAGAGGGCTTCACATGGCAGCATGACAATTAGTTCAATGGAAGAAAATGCATAAGTGAAATACAAAGAGTCAAGTCAACGAATCACCATACCTCTCAACCAGTAGCTTCATGCATTTCAAGGAGGGCGCACAACATGCCATTACGAGCGGCGAAAATACATGATGAATAACTCTGTTGGGCTGCAAAGGGAAATGAACAAGTTTTCATAACAACTAACCAGATCACAAGAATATGACTTCAAAAGTAGATACCACGCCAGATCTTTTTCCACGCCAGTAACAACAAACTTGCGGAAAACTAACATCAGTGCCATGCTCCAGCAGGATCTTTGCCGTCCCATCTTGGGACTTGGCGACGGCTAAGTGCAGCGGCGTACCCCGATGATTGAGAGGATCCACAGGGACACCTTTAGACAGCAACAGCCTTGCAGCCTCACAATGCCTGGAAGTACAAACACCCAATTAAGCCAGAGTAACTCATAAAAGTGGATTAATTTGAAGTTAGCATGGTGGCAAACATGAGAGCAAGATTGTCACACCGAGCTCAGCCGCGTCGTGCAGCAGCGTGGACCCCCTGCTTGTGGCTATAGCAGGGTCACCACTGCGGTCGAGGATATACTTCAGAACAGGGACGCTCCCACTGAACGCAGCGAGGAGCGTCAGGGTCTCACCTGTAACAGGGGCGTTTCAGAAGATGTCACATGCATGTTCGTCTGTACATACAACCTATGTTCCTAAAAAGTAAAAATAAAATTACTCCCCCTGTCCCCCGCCTACTGCCGAAAGCACAAGATTAGTTAATTCAACGCACCTTCGGTGGAGAGGGAATTGACATCGAGCCCATAATCGTCAACCAGGAACTTGCAGCACTCCAAGCGGCCCCTGCCCGCGGCGAAGTGAAGCACGTTCTTCCCGTTGCCGTCCTTAACTGCTCCCAAGTCCACCTTGCTCGCCATCTCTAGATTAGCGACGAGGATTAATTAACAATAAAAACGGACACGAATTCGTGGCGAATTGAACTAATCGAAGGGAACAACTCTGGCCGGATCCGTTCAATTAGCCAGGTAAATGACCCAATCAACCCCGTGGTAGTGCGTTTGGTCCGGAATCGCCGGCTGTTTCTGCTAAAATTCGTCAGAAAAGAATGGAATGAAATCGAAACCTAAAATTGCCGGCCTGAACTCGCACGAAAATGATCGACCTGACTACCAACTACCAATCCGTGCACGAGCTCGACCTGACTGTCCAAAATAATCGGAGACGAAAGAGAGAGAGGAGGGGGAAGAGGAGAGGGCGGTTACCCTTGAGGAGGCGGAGGTCTCCGTCGACGGCGGCCCGGAGGGCGGTGATGGTGTCGGAGGGGGAGGGGGCCATGGCCGGTCCTAGGGTTTAGGGGCTTTGGCGGAGCCGAGCGGAAGACGAGGGGGGAAGGGAACAGAAACGGAACGGAACGAGCCGCGACGAATGGGACTGGAGTCGTACCGGGGAAGGAAGGAAGAGCCAGCGGCGGAGGTTGTGGCGGGAAACGCGAGGAAACGGGACGGGACGGCACGGCACGCACGGGTTGGGCCGACGGGCCGTCACGTGCTCAATTATGGGCCGATGTATCGAGTTTTCAAGCGTTGCGGCCCAGTTTTGCGCAGACGATTCAAATAGCGCTCGGCGAAAAACAGGGGGCGGTCGTTGTTTCAAACAGCGACCACCCCCACGGCCGTTTCTTTCTTTCGTTTCTCCCTCTCGCGAACCGATTTGACCTTGAGACTCGGCAGGGCGACACGTCTCCATCTGTGGCACTGGCGATGCCTGCATCGACCGTGGCTCTGGTGCATGCTTGTGTGCGTCGATCGTAACCGAAGCTGAAGCAAGTCCGTACGTCGTGCTTGTGTGGCAGCTGCTCGTGATGCCGCTTGTGCAGGTTTCTGATGCATGCTCCAGGACAGGAATTAGTGGCCATATTTACTTCTATCCATGCGACTGAAATTCACGTTTGTTTCAGTCGACGGCTTGCCCGTCCGATCTGTTGCCGTGGATGAAATAAAACTCGATTGTTTTGTGAATATAAACCCTTATCAAATCATTTGGGCAGACCTGGTAAAGGAAACAAACACAGAGCTTTGGATTTGCATCTAACAGTTGTTGATATCGACTGAAACCAACTCTTGTTTTCAAGCGACTGAAAATTAGAGGCTCCCATTAGTGGCCGACCGGGTTACATACCGGGTTACATGAAACACTTGTGTGCTACTAATTGCCCAAAGATGAAACGGCTTTTTTTTACATCTAAGCTATTCAAAGCTCTGCAAATACTCAAGATATTTAGATCCATTAATTTTTACGGGATCCATTAATTTTTTACTCAAGATACTAGATAATATATGATCTGTTACATCTGTTACTTGAGTAAACAGTAGGAGGGACTGCGGAAATTTTTGCCAGAACTGTTTTTGCGCTCAAGATACTAGATCATATATTATCTAGTATTTACAACGTAGAGAGGCAAAAACCAAAAGGGCAATGGATTAACTGAAAATAGTAGCTGCGGAAATTTTTGCCAGAACTGTTTTTGCGCTCTTGCAAGTCTGCAACATTTGGAAAACTCTTGCATGTCTGGTACGTACTGGCCAGATTAGTATCCATCATCAACCCCTTTCATTATTTTCTGATCCTCCCGTGCGCAGCCATGAAAAGCTCAGTCAAACGGCTTGGCTCCAGACTCTTGAAGCCCTGTGTCGCCAAGACAGAACCAAGAACTTCAGGTGACGCTCCAGCAATGAACTCGATGCACTTGGCTTTGAGCTGTGAGCATCCGTGCTGCTCAGCCAGAGTCATCGTTGTCGCCACCGTGGCAGCATCGATGCCGAGGGCGATCCTCCGTTCACAGGTCTCCTTGAGCAGGTCGAGTCCGTACCTGTCAGCGGCCACAAGAAGTTGTTGAGCCATTGTGGCCAGTGTCCAGCTTCTCGTCGAGCTCCGGCACCATGTCCGTATAGATGAATTGGAGCATGGCCTTGAACACTGCAGCTTCCATTTCCTT
>LAPY01002463.1:14450-27063 GCA_000970635.1 Eragrostis tef
GGGATCGGCGGGCCATTTCCTCCAAATCTGTCTATTTTCTCTGACTTATTCCTTCATACAAGAATTCACCAGAACTCATGAAAATTTAAATAAAATGCATAGAAAATTGGTGTGTTACCTTTATTTCACAATAAGTTTAGGATCATATTATAGATTTAACGATCATCAGGAGTCGTCACACCAGATGTGGGTCACGTATGTATCTCATCTTCATGATATTTGCAGACGACCTAGAAACGATCATTCCTCGAGCTCCATGTGCGCACTTGAATGCTAGCCTCCCCATGCCTTCGATCATTCGTCGAGCTCCAGATTGGCCACATACCACACACACGATTGTGCGCGTATCCGTGCTGTTACAAACCTTTGTATCCAGCAACGTTGCCGGATGGAGCACAGGTAGCTTGATACTAACCACGATCATCTGGAAGGAATATGTCATTAGATGCCGTGCATTATTTTGCTAGGTAATCAAGTGTGCTTAGTTGAATTTTTTAGTCTTCGGTCGACGGTGCACGGCTAAGTGCGCCAGGTCGTGCGCCCATGGTGAGCAAGAGGGGGGGTCTACGCCGGACCGAGTCTTCAGCTCGCGTCGTGTGTAGCACTGGCAGTCTGGCAGGACGTGCACGGTGGTGTGACAAATCAATGGCGCGCAAATACCATCGATTTAACAACATTATCATTAAAAGACTGGTTAGTACAATTATTTGGAAATTAATAGGGGCTGGCATAGCAAGATCTATATCTCGAAAATTTAGATCGTTTTGTTAGCGAGCTTAATTAGCTCAAGCTCGAGCCAGCTCCTGAGCCCCCACATGACAACATGTAACACATTCTATTTCTTTGCCCAAAATAAAATAGCTCTTTGTTGAATAATCTTGACCCTTGATGATGCGGTGTTAAAATCCCGAGTCTTAAAGTACGACATTCATCTTTATTTGAAACATGTCTAATGTTATTTGTATCTTAACTTCTAAAAATTCAAACATAACATCTCTAATTTTATATAATCATTTTATTGTCTAACTCATGAGCCAAAACGAGGAGGCTCCTAAGCTTATCGAGCTGAGCCAAACTGTTTATTTTAGCTTGTTTAGAACGAGCCAAGCCAAGCCAGCTTGTTAGAAAAACGAGCTGGACCAAGCATACCCAGCCCTAGCTTCGGCCATACTGCTCGTATACAAGTGCATGCATAGCGGAGCAGAAGCCTTTCAATTAAAGAGTTTGCAAGTTGAGCCGACGAGATGGATCGGTCAAATCATGAAGCGGTCCAGGAGGCAGAATACAAGGCGGCGACGAGTTGCTCCAGCGTGCCCGCATGCGTCCGCGTTGAGACTGCAGGTTGTTGGGTCCGGCCAGCGGTTGGGCACGCGGTGTTACGTTAGTTAAAAAAAAACTAATTAAGTGGCGTTTGACTGAACTCCTTGAATAGTTTTTTTTTTCTTTTTGTAGACAAGGAAGGACAAGTCCAACTTGCTTGAAAAGTGCCTGCTACATGCTTTAGCACTGGATCAAAGATTTTTTTTCAGGGAAAAACGAGATTTGATTAAGTCATAACAGAGTTACAATTAGCATCACAAAGTTCAGATGCTATGTCAGGTATATGACCAAGCCATACCGCACACGTATTATTATCACACGCATAGATGCTAAAGTGTGTGCAACCACAATATTCTGACTACGGTGACAATGTGCAATCCCGATTTCCTTGAGCTCACCAACGAGGAACTTCACTTCCGCCATGACCAGCGCAAGACACGACCTATCTTCACTGGATCACAGATGAAACAGATACAAACCACTAATTATTCTCATCCACCTATCTTCACTAATTGTTCTTCATAAATTATATGATTGGTCAAATGCAAGTTTGTTCATCAAATGTAACAATACAAATCCTATGCTGAGTTGTTCCCAAAATTATCTTATCCCTCCGTCCAAAAAGATATTGTACATCTAGTTTTGTCCTAGGTCAAACTTTTTGAATTTTGACGTGTTTTTCGTGAAGATCCAAATTTGAAGCATCAATGCGCTTGTTTTATCAGAAGGTCCAAATTTGGAGCATCAAGGCGCTTGTTTTTTATCACGCAGGTCCAATTCGAATTGCACCCAAACTTTTGGGCCTAACGCATAGTCATGTATTGAGAAGAGAGAAAGATGCATTGAGAGGTAGGAATGACATGTAATTTGAAAAAACTATATTGAACTCTAGACTGACAAATAATTGGAACGGAGATATGAATAGTTGTTGCTTATTTTTCATTTACTTTTAACTCCCTTTATGTATATTTGTAGCCGATTTTTGTTTCTATATGGTATAACTCCTCTATATATTGTCCAACCTTTTTAGTTTTCTCCATGGTTTCCTTCATTTCCGCTTCGGCTCCAGTCTATTTTTTACTTTGAAATACACATTACAACTCAAATACTCACAAGTCACAACGCAAGCAAACTCATCCTCATGAATGTATATACGTAAACCCTACTTCTATGAGCATCTTCGAAGATTTAGCCAATAAATGAGATTGACGAAGTCACCATTGGCACCTCACTGTTGATGGCAACGGCACCTGCCGTTAAAAACACAACGCCGTTAAATCCTAAAAGATTAGCTCTCATGGGGAGTCAAATCATGTGCCACTGAGGCTCTTATACTTTTTTCAATGTACGATCCCTTGATTCATTTTAAAAAATCACTTGGAAAAATCAGATTAGAACCACTTCTCATGAACAAAACAGCTTTTGACACAAAGTTCTCTGATTCTACCCGCTACACCAAACAGGAAATTTCAGTAACCTGGTAAAGGAAAACAAGCTCTAGTACTCCTCCGCCACACAATGCAAGAATGGACCAGATATTTTTCATTTTATTTTCCTATTCAAATTGGAAGACTTGGAAGTCAACAGACCCGCGCGGCGCGAGGGTAAGCCGAACTTCTTTTATGGCCCAGAAACTAGCCATGACCACGACTCCCAAGTCCCAAGAGCACATCTAGCTCCACGGTGGTAGCAATACTGCTTTCCTCACCTACGCGCATATCCGCATATCTGAGAAGGGAGATGGCATTCGCCACGAACAGCGGCGGTCCGGCGGTCGGCATCGATCTCGGTACGACGTACTCATGCGTGGCGGTGTGGCGGGGCGACCGCGGCGAGGTGATTGTCAACGACCAGGGTAACCGCCTCACGCCGTCCTGCGTCGCGTTCACCGATGTTGAGATGTTCGTTGGCGACGCGGCCGCGAACCAGGCGGCCCGGAACCCTGCTAATACCATTTTCGGTGAGTACTACGTACATCGTCTTCTTCCTTCCGTAGCCTTCAGTAGCCGTGCCCCAGATGGGCCAGATCGATGTTTATTCAACAGTAGGAAGCAGAAGCACGAACCTCAGTCGCCGGCCGCTCACGGTTCATCGCGACGTTCAGGCACTGGCAGCTAGATGTATAGATTCTCGATCTCACCGTAAATAATTTAAGGGCGGGTGGAGTCAATTCAAAACAAGAGTGTTTTAAGGTAGCCGGTTATTCATGGCAACACTTAGGAGTAAGTTTACAAAATCTTATTAAGGTTTCTGTCAATTATCCAAATTAAGGTAGCATAAAATGGGGAGCGCTCCCAGAGGCGGTGTTGGGGAATATGGTAAGGCCGATTCAGTCCCTATTGTGACTCACCCTAGGAAAAGGACAATGGGAATTCGGGACGGTGCTGATGTCACTTGTTCTCGAAGACAATCGAATCCTCAATGTGCCGATATAACTTAGGTGAGAAATAGTGCCAGTCACAGTGCATCTTTTTATAAACATTAAATTTTATGTCATTTATGTATTTTTTGCTGACTTGGCAAGCTATACAAGGAGAGAGAAGAAGAACTTTCATCTCTATAAAAAAAAAGCTGGCTCTTTTTCTTAAAATTTAGTCTTAAAAATAATGAAACTAAAGTTTGCATTGAGAATGGCCTAAGCGATGATGATGGCCAAGGGCGTCATTATCATCCTTGATGGCATTGTTTAGAGCTTCGGCACTTATTTATTTATCCTCTTTGTTGCGGTGGTGGCTAGGGGAAGTCGTAAAATCATTGGTCAGCTGCATGAGAAAGGGTTATCCTTCAAAAAAAAATTATTTGGCCTTTTTTCCGATGTATGTGTGCGATCCGGAATGGAGCGTCATTTTTGTCCTGTAAGGAGTTATCTATATGCATTTCTTTGATGCATAGGCTTGGATGTCAATATATTTCCTTTTTAAGAGAAAGTTGTAATCACCCGTCACAAGAAAGAAGAAATGAAATAGCAGGGACAGGTGGACAACCTGGTTGAGAAGTGGATTGTCCCTTGAGCTGTCTGAACACACGAAATCAGACATTCATCCTCATTGGGAAAGTTGAAACCTACATTATAGTTTTGCTCTTCAAACGGAGGTCGGCCTCGCTCCCCAACCTATTGTGTTGCCGTGGATCCACACTATTCATTTTCTCTATCAATAGCATAGATCTTTATTATACTTGTTCGATCTACCAGTATCGTGTGTACCACATAGGTATTATTAAATAAAATGACTTAAACTATATGCTAATTATTGCCTATTTAAATGGACGTCAAATTTTGTCTATAATTCTTTTTGCCCATTGGTGTTATTGTGTAGTATCAAGTATTCTATACAAAATTACCTGTCAAAGAGGGTTTATAAATAGCATGCCCATTAGCTAGGCCACGGGGTAGAGTACACCATTGTTGAGCTACACCATATCATCGTGGCGTGATTTATATTATTATATGTACATAAGATTCCTTAACTGAATAGCAAATACTGAATGACTAATTTTCATGCAGATGTCAAGAGATTAATCGGCCGTCGATTCAGTGATGAGTCGGTACAGGAAGATGTCAACTTGTGGCCTTTTGAAGTCGTTGCAGCTCAGGACGACCGGCCAATGATCGTGGTACAATATAAAGGCAAGGAAAAGATGTACACACCCGAGGAAATCTCATCTATGGTGCTTGCCAAGATGAAAGAGACCGCCGAGATCTATCTGGGCACCACAATAAATAACGCCGTCGTCACCGTCCCTGTCTACTTCAATAACTCCCAGCGCCAAGCCACCATCGACGCAGGAGCCATCTCTGGTCTAAACGTCATGCAAATTATCAATGAGCCCACCGCAGCTGCGATCGCGTATGGTCTTGAGAAGATGCCGGTCAGCAATTCAGCAAGGACGGTACTCGTCTTTGATCTTGGTGGCGGTACCTTGGATGTTTCACTCCTCAATATCGATTCAGGTGTTGACATAGATATGGGAGTCTTCGAGGTGCAGGCCGTTGCTGGTAACACTCATCTTGGCGGGGCGGATTTCGACAATGCGATGGTGAAGCACTTTCTTCGGGAGTTCATAAGGAAACACGGGAAGACGGAGATCAGAAGCAACCAGAGGGCACTCCGACGATTGAGAACTGCATGCGAGAGGGCGAAGAGGATGCTTTCTTCAACAGTCCAGACCACCATTGAGGTCGACTCACTCCATGATGGCATTGACTTCTACAGCACCATCACCCGCTCCCGGTTTGAGGAGCTCAACAAGGACCTGTTTAGCAAGTGCATGGAAGCTCTAGAGAAGTGCCTCCAGGATGCCATGATGGACAAGAGCAGCGTGCACGACATCGTCCTTGTCGGCGGCTCTACCCGCATCCCCAAGGTGCAGAACATGCTCAGGGAATTCTTTGATGGGAAGGAGCTCTGCCGGGGCATCAACCCTGACGAGGCCGTTGCTTACGGCGCTGCCATCCAAGCCTCCATTCTCAGTGGCGAAACCAACACTGGGAGGTTGCTGGATATGTTTTTGCGTGATGTCACCCCGCTCTCGCTTGGGGTCGAAATCAAGGATGATTGTACTATGAGCATTGTGATACCTCGGAACACGGCCATTCCCACAAAGAGGACGGAGAACTTTACCACTCTCTACGACGACCAGCTCTCTGTGACCTTTCTCGTGTACGAGGGAGAGAGCTCTAGCACCATGGATAACAACCTGCTCGGTGAGTTCGAGCTCTCAGACATCCCTCCAGCGCCCGCCGGAGAACCCATTTTCGATGTCACCTTTGAGATCGACATGAATGGCGTCTTGAATGTCACGGCAGAGGACACGACAACCGGACGGATGAACAACATCACCATCTCTTACAGGAGTGGAAGCCTGAGCACGGAGGAGATCGAGCGCATGGTGCAAGGGGCCGAGCGCATTGCACTGTAATTGCCAGCCACTGGGCATGGACTAGGATTCGGTTATCCGCGCAGTGGATGGTGATAATGCTAAATATTGCTTTTCGACTTCTGAGTTTGTATGAATGTGGACTTTAGTTTGTTATTTTGTGAAACATGTTTCAATCTGTGATGTTGGAATACTGGAGTAGTCTTCTATACCGGTTGAATGTTCACTCATAATTTGCAATCTAATTTTATGTTGGACATAGTTTCAGCGCTCTCTACCAAGGATTGCAATTCCGAAAAAATCAGACTTTCCAACTCCAAAAAAACCAGTCCGGTAAACCGGGAAAACCGGACAGTTTACCGGTTCCTCTAAAAACACTGTGTTAATTTTTCCAAAAAACCGGACCGGTTCACTTACCGGACCGGAAAACCGGCCGGTACCAGTCGGGATTGCGTCCGTTCGTCAAAACTCGGTGCATCAAAAGTGGTTGTTTGATCATCTTTTTAAAAAGATAACACTTATTTCATGGATAAAAGCCCGCAAGGGACTCGAAAAACCGCAATTCCTAACCATTAGTGCAACTGGCACTACAGTCGGAGCCACGCATCTAAACTTGGAGTACACGGAGTCATACTGATGCTGCGGTATGCCGTACCTATGAGTTAGCAGTAAAAGTACATCATGAGAAGAAAAACATATTGATATACTGATGATACCTTATTATTACATCACCACTACTTTATCTAAACAAGAAATCAGTTCATTTTCCACTAAGCTACTTATTAGAAGAAAAAAATTGTCTTCCGGCCCTCGATACAATGCAATAGGCATACGAAAACTGTATCGGAATCATTGTAACTAATGGACCTTCTCTCGACGGTTTTGCCACACAACCAGAGATGTCAGGAGTAGAAGTGCTGTTTTCTAATGTTTTAAACAAACAGTGCACCCTCCATATCATGAGACGTAACCCATATCAACATTCTGCTATACCATACCATTTGGCACCATGCATGTAAAGTTGTCAGCTGTCAAAAGATGGTGTTGCACCTAAAGTAACTGTAACATCATTGAAAACGACTGAAAATTCTTATTTCATATGCTCGAAACACATCAAGCAACCAGAACGGTAATTGGCTCAAATCACAATTCACAAGCGGCAGTGCAACTTACATAACAGTCAAAAACACCTCCAAAACAAGTACACCGCAAACACATAGCAAAAAGGTGTTGTTTATCAAAAGGAGAAAACCATATCAACGTACTGCAGGCATCTTGTCTGACGTAGAATTATTACCTGAACACTGTCTAAGCTTAGCAGCATATTACTGGTCCATTTCGGTAAGCTACTTCGAAGAAACTAATTGTATTCTCACCTTTAATACAAGGCAGTATGCATGATGGGGACATAGTATTGGTGCCATTGCATCGAGATGTACTTATCCCCCCCACTTGTCACGCCCAAGTCGCTGGAGATGGTAATTGATGGTCTTCGCCGCATTCTTTGGCTTTCCTTTCTGCAATCATGTAACAAGCAAGCATCAGAGAGCAGAAGAATTATTGACTTAATGACTTGTGTAAAGCAACACCGAAAGATGCAAAAGCTACAAAAATGTGATGTGGGTAGTAACCTGAGTCTGAGTACAAGCAACCAAGAGATCCTTCTGCCTCAAGCACTTGTCATCGTTCTGTTTGTTTAAGGCCAGGCAGTTGAGGAAGGCCACCATTTCTGGCATGCAAGGCTTCGCAACAGCACCAAACTTCTTTGGGTTTATGTACAATGCACCAGCCTTCCGACCCATTCTGTTGCTTCACCTTAATATGTGATCAATAGCAAGCAGTCATTCAAGGGGCAACCAAATCATGTAGGAAATGAGATGTTCGAACCAAATTCCAGGGAAAACAGTAAATGGCGCCAGGAGACATTTGCGGTGAGCAGGTGTTTTATTAGCTATGGGCTAAATAGACATTCGTGTATACCAGTATAAATATTTGTCAATTGCAAAATTTCCTACGAATAATATAATCCAGTTTAAGAGTACTACAAACAGAAGAAATGTATCAATCAAAGCATAAGGGCAATGTGCTTCTCAGTACATACTTATCTTACTGAGCTAGGCACCTCGGTTCTTCCCTTTTTGGTATCATGGTATGTCTAAGACCTATAGGTAGCAACACTCAATCGAGAGAACATTTGAAACTGAACAAGAGCATTCAGACGACATGCTAGGACGGCGAGGCCAATTTCCTTCGCTAGGCATTCGATCGAACAGGTTGCAGGCGCCAGCAGAGCTGTCCGGACAGACGACAGCAAACAGCACGTCGACGCGGCGGCAGGGGCAGCCAATTGCAGGAAAGCAAGGATCTCCCCGGCGCAAGATGTGTCTACTGGCTGAAAGGCTACTCCTGGCTGACGGCAAGGTGAGGGCTGGTCAGATCTACCGAGTGATAGGAGCATCCCGGATGCGGGTCCTTACTGCGACGGCGCGAAGTCCACGCCGCCCCGAAGGTCAAGAGGAAAGCGAGGGAGGGTGACATGAGGGGACGGAGATGCGTACCTCGAGACGGAGACGCCGACGGGAGGACGGGGCGCGGCCGGCGCGGCGGCGGGAGGGCGATGCCCGGAGATCGTGCGGGTAGTTTCTGGAGAGCGCGGAGGATGTGGAGTTGGGCCATTTTAACTGGCCTAACTCAAGTGGGCCTTCATTATTAGGAGCCCGGCTCAAGTTCAGGCGCGACTAACAAGGCCCATCCTTGAGATCGTTACCTGGAAACTTTTTCGTGAAGTCTGATGAAGGAAATGTCAGTATCTTTGTGAATTAGTTTTTTGCGAACTTGTTTAACACTAAACTACGATCAATTGTCGCACATCCATGGAAATGAAACGAAAGTGTACATGTATAATCTCGACAATTTCGGCTGAGCTTTCCAGTTGCAAGTATACAAGAACACGAATGTGTATCTACTGCCGCGACAATCAGGATGACTTCATCAACACTTTGACCTCTGAACACTACCAAAAACTATAAAACTGACTACATGTAAAATGAGTGAGTGTTATTTACACTGTTTAGGCCTGAAATTATCAGGTTCCAAAAGTTGCAACAACAACTTCTCTAGTTTTACCGACCGTTTGGTCGGCCTGAGAACAAAGGACCTTCCAAGGAAGGTGCACGGGTCTTTCCCGCCTACCGAGCTACCCAAACACCATCCGCCCGGTGTGAAGCTGTCTGGTTCTCGCCCCAACAGCTTGGCATCGATCATATCCAGGACAGGACTGTCATCTGCAAAGGAGTGTGCAAACGGCGCCCCGCTGTTTGCCATTGCATCGAAATACTCTGTTGTCAGGTTAACAGGATGCATCCGAGGGGGGTTATCCCATGCCATGAAACGCAGATCGTTGTTGATGGTGGTGTTCTGGTAGTAATTTGAGTTGCAGATCACCGTGTGGAAATAGCTTTCTGAGGATGAGAGGAAGTTGGTGAAATACATCAGTAATGTGCGAGGAAGGTTGTCCCATCCCAATAAGCAAAACTCCAGGAATGATCGGCTCAGAATTACCCAAGACGAACCTGCACCAAGAGCCCACGGTCTTCTTTAGAATAAAACATTACAAACGGGAAAAGAGCATTGTTCTATCATTCCAAATGAAAAGATCCACCCTCAAAACGAATTTTTATCAAGATTTAAGATAATGCTGCACAGAGAAATTTCAGAATTCTACAAAGGAGAAAAATACCCGAGAAATCAAACCATCCCACTATCCCTGTGTTTCCCTCAACCACAAACTAGTACCTGGCAGAGAACTACGTGATGTCAGGTGTCAAATTTACAGTTTAAACGAAGCTTGGACAATTAATCAACATCTCAAACATCATCACAAAACATATGTTAGCAGGAAGCAACATAAGCCATTAAAGTGACACGGAAAATAAATTCTCTGAAGTATGTAGCTTTTCTTGATAGACATCCAAATTAGTTACCAACCATCTGCTCCTGCAGACTCGCTAGGTCATTCAGTCGATTATCTACCCAGTCTGTATCCTTCTTCTGTTTCTCTTAGTGAATGAGTTCAGAAGCATCTTTTAGCTCCTCTCTATTATGTCAGGCTCAAAGGTATTTATGTATTTCTATCATAAACAAATGAGTACAACTATTTACCAACTTCATTGTAAAGGTTATGCAGAACGCAGACCTAAAGTGATAATTTCGCAACCAGCTAAAAGATACAGGGCACAATCATGCAAACAGTGTGCGCCAATATTTTCTAAAAGATAGGAGTTAGGACACTATTTGAATGACTAAATGCACTATTTTTATTCCAGCTGTACCATAGTAACATGATAGGAGTTTCTCACTCGTTTGCTAAAGTTCTTCTGGATAGCAGAAAAGGCAACCAGGAAAACTTCGATGGTTAAGTGTTGTAGAGAATTCAAACATACCATTCAAATAAACGTTAAAAACAGACATCAGACTGTACCTACAAATATTTTGAATGCTGATGGCATGCTTCTTTTCTCCTTTGTTGTCACAACTTCAGTTCTGTTGGGGACCTGCAATGCTGGATCTACAATGATTGGTCTTGCCCTTTGATGCCTGCACATGCAACCCAAGAATCACAATAAAGAATTAAAAACGGGTTAGGAATTAAGAACCACAGACGAAAAAAAATATACTTACTCCTTCCAACCAATATTGCTTGTGTGCTCAATAAAATTCAGATCTCTTGGAATATATGAGAAGATATGAAGTATGTCTGTCAAATATGAGGGCAAGGCCACATGGGCATTAGTATCAGATTCAAAAGCTATAAAAACCTGTAAGGTATCAGCGTTTCACAACATGACTGTGCTACCAATTGACATACACACAAGTAACGTGTTCAGTAGTTATGCAAAAAGATTGGAAATTTTATGAACTACACGTACGTCTTTAACAACCTTTCTTTCGGCATGCATTCCTAGAAAGTCACAAAGGTGCCGAAAAATTAAACGCAGCTGAGAACTCATTGTTCTTGTGTCAATGAAGGCAATTAGTTAGCCTAAATCATGTTAAACTTTGATTTGTTATTAGGAAAAAGGTTCATTTTACAACCAACAATTATGAACAGAGTCTAGTTTTCCAACTTCAAGTATGACAACACTCAATTCATCACTTGTCAATCCCAACAATTGAAACCGTTTACATTAAAACCTTGGCCTGATGGTAAGTGTACGGTTTCAGATTTGAAGTTAAAAACAGTCGATGCTCAAAGTTGAGGTTATATTATGAACTTTTTCCTTGCTATCATGCAGCTAAAAACTGGCATTAAGATGGATTATCAATCTTGCCTAGCTGTGGTGTGACTGACTCTCAGCCTTGCAAAAACGATATGGTTTGAGAAACAAACTCCTGTTTTCATTGTAGTATGAACTATGAAGCATACAGTTGATTTATATGATGCAATTTTCCAGGATGATACAGGGCATATCAAGCAAGGCATATGCGGATGGGTTTCACAGAAGTATAGAAAAAGACAACAATGAGATGACTAAGATGATGCTAGTAGTATGTTTGTCAGCTACTCTATGTTGCTCAGAGAATTCTGAAACTGGTTAATTTTCCGTATTCCTGTATGTTTATACTGGCAATGGAATAAAGTACTTGTATGGGAACTTGCAAAGCTGGCAATACTCAGCACAGTCAGTATTTTATCCTGTTGATCTAGTTTGAACTTGGCTCACAATAAAATTGAGCTACATTAAAGGAAGAATCACAAGCACTGTTCGATACCCCACAATAAACTGACCAGCAGAAGTTATAGCAATTCAAAACCTGCCACCTTGCAGAGATACGTTTGAGGGCACCAAAATGATACTACAGATTGCAACAGAGGACCAGCTATCAGACCCCCAGCCATGTCCATAGAGATAGGTAACAAATCAAAACGGAGCTAGTTTTTGTTGAATTGAGCAACCCAATGTTTCTTATAGCGAGCACTTCAGTTCAGCAAGCATTCAACAGCATATCACAAGGCTTATGGGCCTTACCATAATCGGATAAGACATGAAATTAATACCACTACGATTTGAATCAAAGGACAGGTAACGAGAAAGCACAATCATCAGACTAACTGCAGTAGTGAGTCACCCGGACACAGAATCTATGATCTATGGCAGCTACAAGCAGCTACACGCATCAAAAATCGCAAGCTAAGCAGAGTGTTTTGGAGCTAGAGGCGATGATAGGGAGCTGAATTTTACCATCTTGAGGCATGAGCGGGTAATCGGAGGCGCTGAGGTTGATGAACCAGCTCCACCCGTCGAACTCCCGCAGCAGCAGGGCGGCGGCGTGGAGCGTGGCGGCCAGCTCGGTGGGGCCCCTCCGCGTGACGGCGGCCCACTCACCCGCGCCGGCCACCCGCACGTTGCCGTAC
>LAPY01002465.1:0-27812 GCA_000970635.1 Eragrostis tef
AAATGGTCATTTCAGCACACACTTAACACCGTTATCCCTCAGAACTGACGGAAGGGCCAAGAAAGGAATGAAATTCACGATTTGGGTCATATAGTAAACTTTTTTCTATTTAAGCTAAAAAAGAAACGACGAACTTTTGTAAGGTCAAATAAAGAATTTGCTCAATGTTATTTCTCCGACCGTTACAACCGATCGCTATCACGCAGTTCATACCCGTCTGCCTTTTTCCAGAGCCAAAGAAGGCAGCTGAGGCATCGACGGCTGACGCAGCTCCCTGCCGGGTCCAACGGCCCAGGCGCCGAGCTAGCAACCCGTCGTCCTTGCAGCACTGCAACTCGCTTCTCACTCGCCGCAGTGTGTCGTGTCCTCGCCCCTCCGCCTCCAGTGGCTGGCTGCCACCACCCTCCCCTCAAAACGCCAAAAATTTCCCCACCTCTCCATCCCGCTTTCCCCTCTCCCGAGATCCCATCCATGGCCGCCTCCTCCCGCCCCCGGATCTGGCCCTGACCCCGCCATTGCCGGATCCTTGCGGGGCCTCCCCCGTGCCTTCGTGCTTTCCTGCCATACCGGTTTCTCGGGCTGGCCGGCCTGTCGATTCCCAATCCTTCCGGTGTGCGCTTTCCTGATCCGGCGCATTTGCGGCACGGAGGCCCTCGCAGCGTGCCTGGCGATCCCTCGTCGTTGTTGCCGGAGAATTCGGCCGCCGCGCGGTGCCGTCGCAAAAGTGCGGTCTTTTTACTGCCCGGGATTCGCGCCGCCGTGTTCTTGGGAAGGCCGAGCCTGCCGCAATGGTTGTTTAATCGGAGCGATTTGATGTGGTGTTGCTCCCGCCGGATCTCGCCGCCATGTGGAAGCAATTTATCGGCAAGCTGTCATGGAAGTCGATGAAATCCAGCTCCGGCGGCGGGGGCTTGCCGCCAGCGACGGGAGAATGGGGCCTCAGGGAAGCCCAACGCTTCGCCTCCGCCGCCCGCCGGGGGCGCTGGAGCCGAGGTGAGGTCGAGGGAGGACGCCTTCGTCCAGAAGGTGAACATTTGCTGCGTGGTGTTCGACTTCTCCGACCGGGGCAAGGACTCGCCGGAAAAGGAGCGGAAGCGGCAGATGCTCATGTCTCTGGTCGACAGCATTGGCGCCGCTGAGGAGCCCCTCACTGAGGTGATGATCGAGGCTTGCGTGCGCATGTTTGCCGCCAACCTTTTCAGGGTCTTCCCGCCCAAGGTCCGGTCCGGCACCACGGCATCGGAGACAGAGGAGGACGAGCCGTTCTTTGATCCGTCCTGGTACCACCTGCAAATGGTGTATGAGTTTCTCCTTAGGTTTGTGACCTCGCCATTTGTTGATCCCAAGGTAGCCAGGAAGTATGTGGATAGTTCGTTCGCCTCCAGGCTGCTTGACTTGTTCGATTCCGATGACCCGAGAGAAAGGGACTGCTTGAAGACGATATTGCATAGGATATATGGCAAGTTCATGGGAAACCGCCCATTCATCCGCAAGGCAGTGAGTAACATTTTCTATAGGTTTGTATTTGAGACTGATCATCACAATGGGATTGCCGAGCTGTTGGAGGTCTTTGGCAGTGTGATAAGTGGGTTTGCGAAGCCACTGAAGGAAGAACATAAGTTGTTCCTATGGAAAGCGTTGATTCCACTTCATAAGCCAAAATCAGTGGGAGTGTATTTGCCACAGCTGACATATTGCATTACACAATTTATTGAGAAGGAACCAAAGCTTGCTGGGACTGTGATCAGAGGCCTATTAAAGTATTGGCCGGTTACAAATAGCCAGAAGGAAATAATGTTCTTGGGAGAGTTGGAGGAGGTGCTGGAGCTGATTGACATGGCTGAATTTCAGAAGTGCATGGTTCCCTTGTTCCGGAGGATTGCAAGTTGTTTGAATAGCTCTCATTTTCAGGCAAGTTTCTTTTGAAATCAGAAAAGTAATTTCAAGTAGTACTTGATTTTTTTCCCCGATTGTGTCTTCTCTGCATTTTGCATTATGCCTCTCTGTTAACAAATTACAATGATACCTCGGGTGAGAAATTCCAGCATGAATTACTCTATGTGTTTCTTTGATTAGAGATTGTGAGCACATATGTTTTATCAAGTAATAGTTGCGAAGTTGTTTGCTGATTGCATCTTTTGCTTATTTTAATACAAGAATCTGTTTTAACTCTTTTCCTTTTCCACCTGCTTTTCTAATTGAGTAGTGTTACACTTGCCTCCAATACATGGTCCCCTTTGTGCCTTTATGACATAGGGCTTACTAGTTAATGATAAAGCATTTCTTCAGTGGTTAAACTCTTTTCATGTTGGCTAAAGTGAGATCACGCTCTTATGTTAATGGCTTGAATTAATGTAGCTGGTGGTCACCTGTCACTTTCCTTTCTGAGGCTTCAGGGCTTTTTTTTAGCATAAGACTGAACATGCCATATAACTCTTTAGTTCTACGCTGAATTAGTCTCAGACAGTGTACTCTATTTTACGAAGTTGAAATTATCAGTCCAAGTGCATGGAAGTCATGATATGTGAATAGTTTTCCTTATTAAATAGTAGTTACAGACCATGTTTTTGAGACGTCGCCTAGGTGTTGTGGCGGGGGTGAGTCGCCACGGGACGCCACAGGGTTTTAGTTACGCGACAGCGCCTAGGTGCTGTGGCGGGGGTGGGTCGCCACAGGACGCCGCAACGCCTCAAAAACATGGGTTACGGACATGTTCACTTTGTAGAGCTTGACAATCAACTAGGGAGCATTGTTACTTTTCATTTGTGATGTATTTCAATTTTGTGCACTGATGCAGATGGGATGCAATGAGCCAATGACTCATATTCTCTTGTATGTGTAGCATATTATCGTCTTGCTATTGCTCATTCAAATGTTAGAATTTACAAACACTACTGCCTGCTTATGTTAATAGAATGTTTTCTTTGAATATATGCGGCTGTCGTGCATAAAAAATCATTTTCAAGTTTCTTTTGAAATCAGAAAAGTAATTTCAAGTAGTACTTGATTATTTTTTTCGATTGTCTTCTCTGCATTTTGCATTATGCCTCTGTTAATAAATTACCATGATACCTCGGGTGAGAAATTCCAGCATGCATCACTCTATGTGTTTCTTTGATAAGAGGTTGTGAGCACATATGTTTTATCAAGTGATAGTTGTGAAGTTGTTTGTTGATTGCATCTTTTGCTTATTTTAATACAAGAATCTGTTTAACTCTTTTCCCTTTCCACCTGCTTTTCTAATTGATTAGTGTTACACTTGCCTCCAATACATGGTCCCCTGTGCCTTTATGACATAGGGCTTACTAATTAATGATAAAGCATTTCTTCAGTGGTTAAACTCTTTTCATGTTGGCTAAAGTGAGATCACGCTGTTATGTTAATGGCTTGAATAAATGTGGCTGGTGGTCACTTGCCACTTTCCTTTCTGAGGCTTCAGGGCATTTGTTTTTAGCATCAGACTGAACATGCCATATAATTCTTTAGTTCTGCGTTGAATTAGTCTCAGTGTACTCTATTTTACGAAGATAAAATCCTCAGTCCAAGTGCATGACTGGGACACCAGTGCATGAATCATCAATATGTGATGCTACTTTTATACACTCAAGTCATGATATGCAAATAGTTTTCCTTATTAAATAGTAGTTGCAGACATGTTCACTTTGTAGAGCTTGACAATCAACTAGGGAGCATTGTTACTTTTCATTTGTGATGTATTTCAATTTTGTGCACTGATGCAGATGGGATGCAATGAGCCAATGACTCATATTCTCTTGTATGTGTAGCATATTATCGTCTTGCTATTGCTCATTCAAATGTTAGAATTTACAAACACTACTGCCTGCTTATGTTAATAGAATGTTTTCTTTGAATATATGCGGCTGTCGTGCATAAAAAATCATTTTTGAAACTCAATCACTGCCTTTTTTGCAGGTTGCTGAAAGAGCCTTATTCCTGTGGAACAATGAGCACTTGTTTGATATGATCTCGCAAAACCGTCAGGTAATCCTGCCACTTATATACCCAGCTCTGGAGAGGAACACCCGTTGGCACTGGAACCAGTCAGTCCTCAACGTTACGATGAATGTGAGGAAAATGTTCCTCGACATGGATGAGAGATTGCTCCTGACTTGCCAGAGCAATTTCCAAGAGGAAGAGGAGAAGAGAGCAGCGACTGAGGAGCGAAGACGGCTTATGTGGGAGCAGCTGGAGCGGACTGCTGCCCATGGGCACCAACCAGTGATCGCGGACACAACCTTTCCGTCACCCCCTTCATCAGTTCGTCTGGTTGCACCAACTGTGACATGACATGGGAATCAATTTAAACTCTGTTTTCGCCTCTTGGTAGCTAGCTAGATGAAGTTGCTTGCTTCTCTGGGGACACACAAGGCATTTTGTCACCTTTGTAAGCCCCTCCCGCCAAAGTCTGTAATTAATAGCTGATGGTTTGAGGACAAAAACATTTGATTTTGCATGGTGTATTCTTGCAATGGGCATGTATTTCTTGCCTAAATCTTGTCTGATCTACCAGAGTGCCCGGGGTAGTCTGGACAGTGTGAATTGAATGAGAATGACAAGTTTGCAGCCGATTGTTTTCTTTGGTTGTGGCACATATTATGTGTTCCGAATAACTCCAGTTGTGCAGTTTATTGCACCCGTTGGTGCGTTTTTACTGTGGTTCACTTGAATGCAAGAATGGTAACAATTGTGGATGGTGTAAAACATATCTTCATTTCCAAGTTCTGCGATTAGGTTATCTAGTATTTGCTTGTTGCTAGTAGTTTTCTATGACCAAGTCACCTCATTAATCACAAGTACTACCTCCTTGCATATAAACAAAGCATATAGAACATTGTTCATCACGCACGTAATTACGTCAGGTACCAAAAATGATAGTGGGGGCAGTGTCATCATGGCCTCATGCACCTCTACATAAATAATAAAAACTTACCATTCTAGCGGCATTTGGATCCAGTTATGGTGAGGCCTCGTACTATTGCTTTGGTCATACGGGTACAGGCAAGAAACAAGACCATTGTGTGTTACATCTCATGCCAAAGTAGATTAATTACGAGCGTGCTCATTTCAAATAGCAGTTCATCCCTTTTCATCTTTTGTCAGCCTGTTCATGGCTAGTTTACTAAAGCTGCTACTAATCAGCGGTGACTTTGGTAGAGCATGGGATTAAAAAAAAGCATGTCCTGTTGATTGTTGTTGACTCCTTGTACATGTACCACCTGCACTTAAAGGTTTGACCATGATAGTAATATGTATAATTGTTATGAGTTTCAGTACTCCGATGTATCACTATTGAGATGAATCAACTGTTGTGAGGTAAAATTTGAAAGCTTTTGCTGGTACTGAAAATGAGGTTCCGCCCGTATTTATCTTTGTATACATGGAGCCTGGTTTTGGCTCTGATATCTTTTTCATCATTAGATGCATAAAATATGTTATCTGTTTGCAAGATTAATGACAAATAAAGCGATCCTAAGTTTGCAAGATAACATGAAGTCGCCTACACAAAATACAGGCGCTGAAGAAAAATCAGATCACGTGAGTCACGTTGGGTGCACAAGGGAAACATGTGACTGAGCAAAACTTTTCATATGGAATAGCTGCAAGTGAATTTGTCTATTAATTTTTTATCCAGTATAAAAAAGCGTGATGTTTAAACAATACTCCTACTTGCTCCCTTTCCTACATGCACGGAAATGACTAATTGGACTGTTACAAGGTTTGCTGTTCTAATTCATCAATCTGAGTTGTTTCTATTTATAACCTGTGATGTGATCCAATACTTTCCATGGCTAGACATCAGAAGATGTATGTGCATGCCAAGGCAGTCAGCAGGGTTGTCAAGAACACAGAAACTACATTGACCCCGTTGTTATCCAGTATGTTCATTCCTGAAATCCTCGTTACGGATGGACCGTCTACTCCAACCACCTAAACAAATATATGAAATAGCAAACACTTAGCTTTGACTCCGAGGGGATTTTGGATAGTTAGACATACGAAAAATTGCAAATAGTCGAGGATGGGTACCTTTTTACGAACACTGCAGTACCCACTATACTGAACTGTCGCGCCCAAAAATGAATCAATCAGACTTCCACACAAGCCAGCAGTTGTAGCCAAAGGTATAACCAGCAGCTGCCTCCAAAATATATCAGGAGCACACTGAGTGGTTAAGAACCCTATCAGCACAAATGCAAGACCAATCGAGAATCCAGCTGCTGCTGCTGCGAGAAGTCCATCAATGGTTACACCACCATTTGTTCCCTTCCGCACCCTCTGATAAAATGTGGTGTTGAAGCAACAGTGAAATAATATGGTGCTAATGGTTTGTGCAATTGAAAAGGAAAAATATAATGCAAACCTTGAATGTCGTGATAATTCGTGGCTCAGCTTTGCTGAGAATGCCAAGCTCAGAAGACCATGTATCACCATTACAGCAAGCATAATGTCCAATAACACCACCAATAAGAGCAGTTACGACAGTCGAATTCCTTGAATCCAAGCACCTATCAGTCCCTCCAGTAAATAATGCTATCAAAAATACCAGGATACTTGCAATGCCGCTATTTGACAAAACTTGCTTCCTGCCAATAAGAGTTGGGCGCACCTGCATTAGAAGGATTCAGAAGGGGATTTTCTGAAATTGGAAGACATCCATCTCAGCATTGGTGATGCCAACATTTTTTTTTAAAAAAATAGAAAGCATAAAAGGTGGATATGATGGTATTAAAATTGAAAGAGACTGTTCGTAGTTTTTATTTTCTTGTACTGAAGCAAAATTGACTGAAATTTATGTAACAATCAATAACAATATGCAAAATATCTTTTTCTAGACATGATGAGTTCTTAACAGAATCAAAATTATCTAATTCTTACAAGAAATTTCAAATTCATGGAGATCATCATACCACTTTACAACTCAGGGTGCAAGAATACCAAGCCCTCGGTTTATCATTTCAGCCAGAAAACTACAGCATCACCGAATGAAATAATTAAAACAAGACTCCCCGGGGCTTATCTCTACTAACAGAAAATTGCTACTCAGAGCTAAAGCCTCTTCTACAAACTTAACGCATTATCATACTTAACAATTAAAAACCATCTGAATTTTCTACAAATTAAGTTTACTCCCAAATTAAAACCAAGCACACTTCATATACCGCCGTGTATATGAGATATTGGAGCATCAGAGATAGCGATCTCACGCACCAGTTGCGCTGGCCGCCCTCCTTGAACTCGGGATCAAGCGCACGCTTCCTCGCCTCACCGACCCTCGTCACACGCGATGCCGTGAAGAAGAATACCAGCAGAAGCCCCGCGAACCTGCACGGCTCAAGCTCGAGATCTCATCACAAATTCGTACTTCCGCCGAAAACAAATTCGTACATCACGGCTCAAGCTCCTTTCTCACCTGTATCCGGCGACGGTGTGGGCTACCATGGCCGGTACGCCGACGAAGACGGCGCTTGAGTCGACGGACTTGCGCCGGACCGCGCGCGCCGCGATGGCGCCGCCCGCCGCCACCGCCACCGCCGCACGGATCCAGACACCGCCGCGTTGATCCATTGGGGCGGCCTCTTCGCCCTGAGGATGCCGCGAATAGTACAGGCGCCAATTGGCAAACTAGCTGAGTGCTAGATCGATGCGAGCTTCAGGACGCGTCCCGAAGGGTTCGTCGTGGTGGCTTGCTGCTCTGGTGATTCTTTGCTGCTGTTCTGGGATTTCTTCACGTTTAAGGAGTCGTTACATGCTTGGCAACATTTGCATGAAACCCCCTTGTGGCTATTTTTCAGAATAAAAGTTAGGTCCACAAGTCATGTGGGGCAGGGTTTCGAATCAGGAGTTCAGATGCATCAGCAAAGAGCAAAAAAGTAAGACAGCATATGTTTTTTCTTAAAAAAGTAGTACAATTTTAACAGTTAAAAGTAAGAATCAGGGAGAAGCAGATGTTTTTCTTAAGGGTACAGTTTAAATGGATTTCAAGCAGACAGCTGAAAAATTTAGGAAGACTTCATTTTGTCGTTCAGAACATCTGACTATTCCCTGCAACCCAGCCACTACAAAATTTCTAGTTAAGTGTGCGCAATGGTCCCGAATTCTGATATTGGCTAACACCAGCCATCAAGCAAAGGAATATGAGAGGAAGAGAAGATTGGAGAAAGTCATCAACATACAAGTTACAACTGCGACGACTAATTACGAGTGGAGTACACTCTCAAACACACAACTAACAACACAGCCGTGTTTGGATTAAAATCTTCCCCTGCCTCGCCCTCGCCCTCGGCCTCTTCCCCTGCCATGCCCCCGCCCTCGAAAATCCCTTCTCCCACCACCCGTTTCATCAAGGCCGTTGAAGCTGAACATGCTCATCCTCAAACGTTCAGCATCCGAACTCTCTGCACCACCACTGAAAAATTCTGGCCCGCCCTGAAAAACATCGTGTTGCGATCAAATTCAACATTCTCACACTATTGAAAGACTGGAAACGAAAGCATAAGGATAGAGGGTAGAACTAACTTGCATATCTTCTAAATCTAGCTGTTCCTGCAGCTGCCGAGCCAACTCCTCGTCCTGACTCGTATCTTGCATGTAGCTCTCTGCTGATGACTTAGAACCAATGGCCTTCCTCTTCTCCCATTCATCAAGGGTAAAGACCTGCGTATCTTCTTGCCTGCCTTTGCCCCTGAATCTCTGACCCCGACCATGCCTCTCTTCAGGCATGCCCTGAGCCATTTTCTGCAGTAACTTCTGTGCAGCAGCTTGGTTTTGAACAGGAACAGCTTCACTAACTGCCCGATGCAATATAGTAAGTCTACGAGTTCTAACTGCACCTGACAAATAATGTTAAGTATGAAGTTGGGTTTTAGAGGCCAACCTTCTTTAGGTCTGCTGTCTGAAATACTTTGTTTCGATTCAACCTTGGTTGCTGTCATCTCTTTGCTCACATCACTTGAAACCTCATTCATAAGTTTGCCGCCAGAATTAACGGGCACATGGCCTTGATTAACGGCAAACTTCCTATCTTTATGATCTGCCACACCACAGGAAAAAGAGAAAGGTAATTCAGAAGTTATAATTACACCAAAGCCCGAAAGTTTTTCAAGCAAGCAAGTAATAATTGCTTGTATAAGACAAGAATCATGTAAGTGTACAAAAACCTTCACTGCTAACGTGAAAACCCAGTGCATAAATTACATTCAGATTTTCCAGGTGAGGAGGTACAGAACTCCACGTTTTTCAGAATGACAAGGAACCGGTCCACTATCCAATTAATGGGCTTATTCAGTTTTGCAAGGCTTGAGCTTGACAGTGACTTCCTATAAATTTCAACATAGCACATTATATATTTCTAGTGAGTTAAAGAGAGTAATACTACACAGTATAACAATGTTTCATAAAAGAGCCCTGAATTTTATATGCTATCAATGGTGGTTTCGCCAGTTGAATCAAATAACACAGCCGTGTTTGGATTAAAATCTTCCCCTGCCTCGCCCTCGCCCTCGGCCTCTTCCCCTGCCATGCCCCCGCCCTCGAAAATCCCTTCTCCCACCACCCGTTTCATCAAGGCCGTTGAAGCTGAACATGCTCATCCTCAAACGTTCAGCATCCGAACTCTCTGCACCACCACTGAAAAATTCTGGCCCGCCCTGAAAAACATCGTGTTGCGATCAAATTCAACATTCTCACACTATTGAAAGACTGGAAACGAAAGCATAAGGATAGAGGGTAGAACTAACTTGCATATCTTCTAAATCTAGCTGTTCCTGCAGCTGCCGAGCCAACTCCTCGTCCTGACTCGTATCTTGCATGTAGCTCTCTGCTGATGACTTAGAACCAATGGCCTTCCTCTTCTCCCATTCATCAAGGGTAAAGACCTGCGTATCTTCTTGCCTGCCTTTGCCCCTGAATCTCTGACCCCGACCATGCCTCTCTTCAGGCATGCCCTGAGCCATTTTCTGCAGTAACTTCTGTGCAGCAGCTTGGTTTTGAACAGGAACAGCTTCACTAACTGCCCGATGCAATATAGTAAGTCTACGAGTTCTAACTGCACCTGACAAATAATGTTAAGTATGAAGTTGGGTTTTAGAGGCCAACCTTCTTTAGGTCTGCTGTCTGAAATACTTTGTTTCGATTCAACCTTGGTTGCTGTCATCTCTTTGCTCACATCACTTGAAACCTCGTTCATAAGTTTGCCGCCAGAATTAACGGGCACATGGCCTTGATTAACTGCAAACTTCCTATCTTTATGATCTGCCACACCACAGGAAAAAGAGAAAGGTAATTCAGAAGTTATAATTACACCAAAGCCCGAAAGTTTTTCAAGCAAGCAAGTAATAATTGCTTGTATAAGACAAGAATCATGTAAGTGTACAAAAACCTTCACTGCTAACGTGAAAACCCAGTGCATAAATTACATTCAGATTTTCCAGGTGAGGAGGTACAGAACTCCACGTTTTTCAGAATGACAAGGAACCGGTCCACTATCCAATTAATGGGCTTATTCAGTTTTGCAAGGCTTGAGCTTGACAGTGACTTCCTATAAAATTCAACATAGCACATTATATATTTCTAGTGAGTTAAAGAGAGTAATACTACACAGTATAACAATGTTTCATAAAAGAGCCCTGAATTTTATATGCTATCAATGGTGGTTTCGCCAGTTGAATCAAATACAAACTCTTATTTACTCACGATGCTGTATTTCCTGAGAGTATGTAGTTATCAATAATCCACAAGTTTTTAGCGAACGGCATAAAAGTGAAAACATTAAGAGAGGGTCCATGAGTGGTTACCAGGATATGGTTGCGCCTTGGTTGCCCTGCAGGGACGTGCATCAATATCTAACTTCTCAAATGGAGGAGGCCTGGCTCCATCATCACTTTGAGATAACCTCAGGGATGGACGAGATAACCCAGAGAATTTCTGATTCATCTGCCATTCTTCATATAAGGATTGGACGGTCCCCCCAATGACACACACATTTTTTGAACTTAAGCATAATATGCCATTATTTATTGGAATCTTATTCTCAAGGCGAATCTACAAAGTGGCAAGAGAGACAGTAGGAAAATGCATGTCAGGGTTCCCATTTCACAAGTTGAGAAACATTGCGTTCTTACAGCTGCATGTACAGCATTATAGTTCAACTATTGTAGGGTAAAAATATCACGATAGTCAAAATGGGCACTGAGGACCATCTTGTAAAGTCCCTAGTAAAAAAGCCTTCGTATATTTACTAAAAAATGCATAAGAACGCAAGTTCAGATGGGACAGACAACCAAGCAAATAAAGAATGCTATCTGTCAAATAATACACACCCTATACACAAGATCTCAAGTAAGTATATTTCTGAACACTTGATCTTTTTTTAAAAAAAATGTTTATGTTATATTGATGTTAGATGCCTGGAGTAGCATCATTCAGAGAGCTGCCTGAACATTATAATTCTTATTCGTTTCTAACATGCTCCGAGGTAGATTAAGTATTGTCAAGCTGCTCTTTCGTATCTTGTTCCAAGGGAATTCATATTCAGGACTGAACTAGAGGTCTTGGGCAACACCCAAGCAAGCTTAAACCGTGCACACAGAATAGGCACAAAATGCGCCTGTTGCCACTGTAAAACCAGAAACTAGAGGTGGAACATGCTTGACTGACCTTGGTGCCGGGAGCTATCTCTTCAGTGATGAACGAGATAGGAGAGAACTCTATGGCTACTGCTTCAGATATCCCATCAGTGAGACCAAAACGTAGAAGACGTCGCTGCTGTGTGTTCTTAAAGGAGGCATCGATGCTGCTTCGATATATATCTCTTACAGAGACTACCTGTTTTTGTTCAAACAAATAGGTAAACATAACAGTATAACTAAAACAGCTAATCACAGCTAAAGCACACGAAGGACAGCTAGGTCTTGGAACACTAGAAGAACTGGAGAATGTGGATTTCAATCAACTGGTGCAAGGCACCCACGATCACCGTTTGTATCATTGCACAACACAGAAAGCGAAGTTTCACGAGAGTACACCGCACAGGCACCACTTAATTCAAAGAGCTGGGCATTATCAGTGTTCTTTCCCCTTTTACATAAGTACAAATCATTTGTGCTATTCGTCAATCTGAGTCTGAGTCGTACCATTCGATTGTTGCTGTCGAATTGGGACGCAAAATAGGCTCCTAAATAAGGAATTTTGTCCTGACATTTAGACACGAATTCTTGATGAGGCATGACCGTGGCACTTGGAGATTAGTGAGTAGTACCTGAAGGACGATGGGGCCGTGGATGTACGAAAGCCGTTTCGCCGTGGCGGCGGGCCGGGCCCGGTCGGGGAGGGATTTGCCGCCGAACATCCGCAAGTCCATGTCGATGAGCTCGGACTCCACCGCATCCGGTGACGGCGAGCGGGGAGCATAGAGGAGGGCTTGGACAACCTCGTCGGTGGGGTCGCGGAATCGCCATCCACGGGCGGAAAGGACCTGCCGGATGGTATCCTCCTGCGAAGTAAAGGACGCACCGGGCGCTTCTGCCGCAGCGGCCGCCATCGCCGTCGGGGGCCAAAAGGGTTTGGCGCTACGACCTTCGGAGATTTGGAAGACAGCAACCCCAGTGCAAACGCGGATACTAAAAGTCCGTAATAACTGCCGGAAAACGTCAATCAATGGTCGACAATTTGCCCTCTCGCCGGCGGAAGACTGACGACACGATTTGTTTTTTTAAGTGTTTAGAAACTCGACAATGATACGAATATTTAGAAGAGTCTATTTGATTGATCTTGAAATTTACGAAGTTGGTTAGAATGTATTTTGTTTCTTTAGGACCAGGCTGAGATTATTATAATGATGTTTGGTTTCTAACCACAGTTGACCACGTCACAGATGATAGCAGCAAATTGACGTCACAGTTTTACCACACTCGCCATACTTTTTTTTCTAAAGACCCATAATTTCAAGTCGTCTGACTAAATTGTGATTAGTCGATGATTAATCGATAAGTCGTTGGACTCAGCTCGACCTGGTTGAACAACTCAACTTAAGCGACTTATACATAAGTCGTCTGACTTATCGTTCGACTTAGTTGATTAGTCGTCCTTTTAAGTCGTGGATGACTTATTGGGCCAAACTGGCAGTAGACAGCCCATCTGTTTTGGGCCGTTCGGGTTGTCACTTGCATGTATATTCTCTATCTTTCTCCCGTGCCCCTCTCTCGTTCCTCTTCTCCAGCCGCCAGACCAAAAGAACGCGCTCCTCTCTCCCTGCTCTTCTTCTCTAGCCAGCACCAAGTGAAGGAGATGAGCCGGTGCCGCTAATGCTGCTGCTGCTTCTCCCATTTTCTTTCTCTCCTTCCTCTTCCTGCTCATGTATCTGCTATCTGTGTCTCATCTGTACTCGTGTGTTCCCTTCTGCAGAGCAGCTGTTGAAGCTGATGCAAAACACAATCATGGTCCTTGCATTCCAGATGCTCCCTATCAATGTCTCAGTGTCTTGCCTCAATCATATTCAGTTTCTACGTTTTATAAGCTATATTTTCATGTCTAAACTACTATAAGTCGTCCAAGTCAGTCATGAACGGTATGGACGACTTACTCCATAAGTCGGTCCGACTTACTATGATTAGTCGGTCTAAGTCGTCCGACTAATCAAGTAAGTCGATAAGTCGGTCCTCTTGAGACCCAAATCGACCCACCGTCCTAAAATCATGGCTAAAGACAAACATGTATGTAAAAATGAAACGAACATGTATGTAACAAAGACAAGCTAAACAGTTGAGCTAACTCTTTGCAAGAAACAAACATTGTTAACATGCACTGAACTTTAGGCGTGGCACCTGTGATAAGATATGGCGTGTAACCAAACACACCCTATATAAGTCAAACTTAATTTACCAAACAGTCAAACCAATTAACAGTATTTGCATATGAAGAGCCTGACCAGTGTTGTGCACTTCACCAATCAATTGATGGTTGCGTGCAGAGAGCTTGATCGGGATTGGTACATTGCTTCTTACAAAAAAAATAATTAATTATAAATACAATAAACAAAACAATACATGAAACAAGTTAGTTGTAGTAAATAGAAGAACACTCACAATGAATAAGATAAGTTTCTTAAACAATAAAAACACGCCAACAATCTTTAAACTTAGTTGTTTGATTGGAACTTGCTTTGTGGTGCCATCCAGGTCCTAATTCCTACTAAAACATACAAACCTACCTACCGTTTTACAGTTAATCTATGTTTAGTCTTTCTAATTGATCATGAATTATAAAATTAGTTTTGCAATTACTCTATATATAGTCCTTCTAATTAGTCATGAATTATATAATCAGTTTTGCGATTAGTCTATATTTAGTCTTTCTAATTAACATCCAAGCACCAGACTAACTGGTAGTCTATATATGTATGTTCCATATATACATTTCTAAAAATATGTGAAAAAATCTCTTTTCAGTTCACTATCAACTAGTATATCATTTCAATGAGAAATTTGAATATTTATGTTACCAGGACCAAACTCGAGTTTCGGCAAAGGAAATTTAGTTCAACTTATAGCACCTACTTACTGCGCCATCTGCACATACTTCCGCATTGGTTGTTCCAACATGTCATGGAAAATTCACAAGTCTATTGCTTACACTCCAGCAAAGTTTGGTGCCAACTTATACAGAATCGTTTTGTTAGGTAAAGGGCAAACGACTCGAGTGTATCAGGGCTACCTATCTTTTATATTAGTGACGGCTTATATTGGAAGAGTTATTAATCATTTGTTTTTGTGAATCGTTGCCATTGAGCACCTGAATAAGCATAGTCTCCACAAAAAGAGGATTTCTTCGCTGCTAAACATACTGTAGTATGCATTTTTTTTCCCTCTGACGAAACCATCATGAGCTTTACAGTATGTCTGAACAAAGTTTTCGTTAAATCATCAGTTGAGAGCTGATATACTAATGGTCGCAAATGCAACCAGAGTTCCAATGAGAGCAGACAGCATCATGCTCCCTGACGGTGTCAATTTTGGAAACTGACGCTATCTTGAACAAAGGATGATCACAATTTCGGAATGGGTTGCCCCCGGACAGACAGAGAATCCTCCTCGGGCTCGATCGGGAGATTCTAAAAATATAATCCCGGACAAATCACGCAACCCAGCTGGGGCACTGCCCGTTCCAGCCGCAAGGCCGATCGAGTTGCTTCGAACGCCAGGGCATGGCGGCCTGTTACCACGGGGACGACACGCATCCTTTCTTCGATTACGGCTGCAATGGTATTAAAGAATTCTACGTTGAGGCGGCGCGCCGGCTGCCGCTGAAGGGGGGCCCCCCGCGCCGACCCCGTCACCAACATCATCCTCAACGCCGTCGGCCTGCTGCTCTCCGAGGAAGGGCCGAGCCGTGCGCCGCCGACCCAGCACGAGCGTACTTGGGGATGTTTCGTCACCGACAACTGGGAGGACATGGCCACGCGATCCCAGCTCGGCCTCCGTGCCTTCATGGTCGCCTACTTCCGGTACCTCGGCCGCTTCCAGGCCTGGGACTACCTCTGCCTCGCCTCCAACGACCTCCCGCTGGCGATCAAGCTCGTCCGCCGCGACCGCCTCGCGCCGGCCCAACGACCCCTGCTCCCCGACGGCGGCAAGCTCCGGGCCGCCCTCCGCATCGCCGCGGCCCACGCGCGGCACCCGGCCCCCGACGCCCTGGCCCGGCTCATGACGGCGCGGTACCCCGCGCACATGCTCGCCCCCGTCCTGGCCAAGCTGCGCGGAACCGAGCCGCTGACCGTCCACGACGTCTGGAGCGTCAGGGACCTGCTGGCGCGGCAATGGCCGATGAACCCCGCGCCCGCAGCCAACATCGAGTTCTGGTGCCGTCCAGACGGCGACACTTGTGTTAGTCGAGGCGAGGACGGCGCGGTGCTGATTTGGACCAGCGTCGGGGAGGACCGTACGGCTGAGATCACGAGATCCGGAACACCCCGAGTCACCTGCTGTCGCAACAGCACTACATGTCCGACCTGACCTTCGACGATGCTACAAGTTCAGACACGGAGGAGGCCAAGATGTACAAATGCTGCCTCCAGACAGATCCTCCAGTCGGTCGCCCGTGCGACCACGAACTGTCGCTGAAGATGCACCTGCTCGACACGATCCACACCTTTTACATCAAGGAGCTCGCCATACTTCCGCGCGGCGCGCCAGTAGTCGCCCGCCGCCTCCTCCGCGCCGTCCTCGTGTCCGGGCATTGCTACGGCCCGATGGACCCCGTGTCCAACATCATCCTCAACTCCGCCTGGTACGACATCGCTTTCCCGCTGGAACCGGGCGTCGAGGCCGAGCTGCCGGACGGCATCCTCTGACACCGACATCATGTCCCGCGTCGAGTCCCGCTCGCTGGACGGCCTCGTCGCCGTCCTCCGCGGAGGCGCCGGCATGACGTCGGAGCGCGAGGCCTTGCGGTGTCTCAGCTCCACGGACTGCGACCTCTCTCAACTGCTTCTCCCACCGCACCGCGGCAACACTGAAACCAACAGAGACAGCTCCTTTGCTGCCGCAGCCAGGGCCGCCAAACACCCCCAGCACGCTGCGTTTGGGTCGTTCCTCGTGTCTCTGTCCCACGACCACGAGAAGCTCAGCCGCATGCGCTGCTTGTTGCCGGGTAGGATCATCTCTGATGCTCAATGGGACCTCCTGAACACGATCATCCGGGAGGCATCAGAGTCATTACGCAGCAGAGAAGTGTCTGAATCAGCGCAAAACAAGGCGGAGGGCCTTTCACCATGGACCCTAGAACAAGTGTCCTCAAAGCGATCGGACTTCCAGAACCAGCTGGCCTTTTTTTTTTTTTTATGGAAACACGGCCATGAAGGGCTATTCAAACTGGTAGCCAGGTTTAGATTGTCTGTGAAGAAATCACATTCTTTAATATTCAATTTTTCAATCAACCATAAGCCAAGAGATAAGCTTAAAGCTTCAGCATGTAAAACAGAATCTGCTTGATCTGTTTTTGCCTGGATTTGAATAGTGCATGATGAGGACTCTCCTTGATGTGATAAAAAGACTCCAAGACCAGTTTCTCTCCCTGCAATAAAAGAGGCATCTGACCTGCAACAAAAGTTTGAAATAGAAAACTGAAGATCAAGATGATCTGGTTCTGAAGATTGTATGATCTGCCCATCCGAAATCCGCTCCACTTCATAAGCTTCATATTGAGCTATTTGAGCAGCAGTAGCCTGAAAAATAATAGAAAAAACAGATTCTTCTTTCTTTTGAAATCTATGAGCATTCCTTGCTTTCCATATAAACCATAGGATATAACAGACAAAGTCAATATCTTTGGGCTCTTGTATGAAAGAAAAGATATTATAGATTATGTCTGAACAAGAGCCAAAAAGATTACCAGTCTTCAACGCAAAAGGAGAAGCAAACCATCGTATAACTTCGTATAATTGAGCCACACATCTGAGAAACATGTGGCTCAGATGGACCATAATTTAAAAACAAAAAAATTAACAATGTCATATATTTAAAAACGAAAGGAGTAACTCAAATCGAACATTACACGATGGTTGTCATTGTCCATCCTCTCTTGGTACACAGTGACACATGGTTCACCATGTTCCGTTGAGCATTCCACCTTCATTTCACCCTTGTTCCCCCTACACCTCCCCTTCCAATCTGAGCTCCACACGAGGCATCAACGTCTGGTTATGAGAGATCTATGGACAGACTGATTTAGAGTTAAATGCACCAATGAGCCTTAAACTATTTCATGTGTGTCGCTGAGATCCACGTGGCACACTTACTTGTCTCAGCTTTGGCATGTAAGACGCACATGACGAGGCTGCACCCATGCAGATATGTACGACATACCTTTCATTTGTATAGAATCAACTACACTCGGCTCCGGTTTTGTCCGCCACCTCTCCACCTTGCAGGCGACGAGAAGAAAGTCGAGTGCAACTGATTCGATCAATGTACGCCAGTCTCTATGACAACTGTTGGCTCCAGCTCATCTGATGCGATCACTATTCAACTTACTATAATAGTGTTGCACATTGTAATAATGAGTGCTTTGTGTTTGATGACCTAATTGAACGTGGACCTAGCGGAGCTACACTCGCCTGCTACAATGCCCGTAACAATCCGGATGTCAAAGGACTAGAGTCATTTGGAGCGACAACAAACACATCCTTATAGAGTGTTCGATATGCTGAGGTGTGTGTGTGTTACCTACTACTCCCTCAGTTTTCATTTATTTATAGTTCTGCCTTTGGCGTAGTATTAAGAAGAGTTAAAAAAGATGATGAGATACGGTAAATGATGAGGGGTGGAAGATGAGAGATATAGAGATGTATTGAAAAATTGAAAGTAAAGAGAGAGAGAAATATATTAGTAATTAAAAACTGTAATTAGATTGAAATAAAGAAAGTAAATCATGGCGGCATGAACCCTCGCATCTTATATGGTGCTCCAGCCACTCATCGTCCCTCCCGGCTTAGAGCTACTAGCTAGGGTTGGTGGCGCAGCGGAGCCATTTTAAACACGACAAGAATGGCACCATTGAGCAAAGAGAAAATTGCTGAGCTTGAGAGGTTACAGATTCTCCATTCATCGTGTTGTTTTTTCCATTTCAATATCATGTACAGGCCTCCACAACACCATACGCTGTCAGCATGGGTGCACAAGCAAGCAACAGGGTACACCATGGCGGCGTGAACTCTTTCGTACTCTCATGTCGCGCTACAGCGAGCCACTCATCATCTCTCCCGGCATGAAGCATTGAAGCGCGGCTACGCGATTCATGCAGGCCGTGACGAGGGCCTCGCGCACCAGTAGGTAGAAAGTCCCGTTTCGGCGGCTACAAAATCGTCGCGTGTCGATCGGCGAATCTCCTCGAACCGATCGCGTCGACTCGAGCCGGCAGCATCCATTCCGGCCGTCGCTCTGTGGCCCCTCCGCCGTCCACTCCCCGTCCCCACTCCTGATTTCGTGTTCGTGGATCGGAGGAGGCTCCACTCATCTCCGAGGTCCGAACATTATTACTCTCTATCCATCCCTCTCCGAGCCTTGCTCTTGTTCGTACCTTGGTTGCCAAATTCCTTAATAATGTGTCCATTGGATTTGTAATTCGTTCAATGTAAGAGCAACAAATTCATTTGGTTTGTCCTACCACGTGGAGGTGTTCGATGCGACTGTGAATCTCGCGGAATCTTTTCGCCATCGATTGGCCGCGACATTTTGACGGTTTCTCTGCATAGGACGATGATGACGGGGTGAATTATATATTTTAAAATTGCAACCTTTTTGTCTCTTCACCACAAAGCTCCCTCCTTCCCGGCTTCTTCCCCTGAGCTTACGCAGCTGAGACCTGAGAGCTCGAATGCTTATCCTCCAACTCCACGGCGCCCTGCCCCCACCACGTAAGCCAAAAGATGATTGAGAATTAAAGAAGCGATAAGAAAAAGAAAAGAAAAGTAAAACAAAACAAAAAGCCTAGAATCTTTCAGTTTTTCTCTGTCTTGATGTGTCTTTGTTTAGGCGTCGCCTTGTTGGGGCCGGAGCCCGGAGACTTGTGACCGCGGGAGGCGAGAGTTGGTGAGCGAGTTTGGGATCAGCGGGTGACCCCAGGGGTTGTTGTCTCGGGGGGAATTCTCTATCCCCATCTTCTCCGCGGCTTCTTGGGCTCGCTGCTGTTCTTTGGTTGGTGTCCTTGGATCTCTGACACCAACCTTGTCCCCTCAATATCTCCAGTTCTTGGCTTTTCTTCTCGGAGGGCTGCTGCAGCGCGGAGGAGGAGAGGAGGCGGCATGGGTAGCTTCGCGAAGCTGGCGAAGAGAGCGGTGGAGACGGACGCGCCGGTCATGGTGAAGGTGATGGATGGAGTGCTCCTACCTCGTCAAAATCGCATCTTGATTCAAGTTTCTTGGTCTTGTTTTCTGACGATGTCCCTCTCCGTTTTCAGATACAAGAACTGCTTCGAGGGGCCAAGGACGTCATGTCGCTTGGGCAGGTATTCGCTCACAATATCTCGATTAGCGTGTGCCATGAATTCGTGTGTTTGTTTAGGTGATCTAAGGTTGGATTAATCATTTTGATGCTTACGTTTATTTCTGAAATGGAAGCAATTGAAGTAGAAATGGTTCATGGGAAGCGATCATGTATAGCAATTACTTTTCTGAAAGGAAAAAAATCTATATACCAATTTACACCCTTGTTATTGTTTCTGCGATTTTTTTAAAGTTGAAATCTAATTCAGTATTGCGCACAAAACGTTTCATGTAATTCCTGAAAATGTTACTTATTCTACTGATGTGGGAAATATTCACATGTCACCAAATGAGTTGCAGGCTTGTTTGCTACCTCCTGTATGGTTGACTAGATCATACTGCGTTTCCTGGACATTGGTAGTTTTTTCTTAAAACTTCTGTAAATCCTGAATGCAGGGAGTTGTTTACTGGCAACCTCCTGAGTCAGCTATGAATAAGGTCAAAGAAATCATCTTGGAACCATCAATCAGTAAATATGGTTCTGATGACGGACTTCCTGAACTCCGAGAAGCACTTCTCGAGAAGGTACTTCTTTTAATTATAGGATAAACAATATGCTTCCCCACACATTAGAGCAAAGTGACCATGCTATTTGACCACAATGGCATTACCATTGAACACGAAGGATCCTTCTTCTAACCTGCTACCATGTGACCAAGTTCTACCAGAGATATTTGATGGCATCAGCAATGACAAGTGATTGATGAATGATGACATGTTTCAGAAAATAATTTTGTCAAAGGAAATGTTGCAAAAAAATATTTCCATTACCTCATTGTAGATTTATGATATGCGGAAGCACCTAAATATCTGAATACATAAAGGGCTCATAAAAACTCTTTATTTGTTAACTGCAAAGTACGAAATATTTGTTGGGTTACTCTGAGAATCTAGAAGGAAAAATAATGGAGCTCATAGCTGAAAAGCATCGCTTGGTCTTCTATGAGCAGTATAAGTTGTCTCACAGTTAAGTAACAGTAATACAAAATAATGAGATGATTTGGGTGAACTCTGTAATACCAGTAGTCTAAATGTTTCAAAGCGAACAGTTATCTGCATAATTATTCCACTGTCTGAAGCCTATTGCACCAATCTTTCTTTAAAATTGTTGGAAGGATATAGTTTGTGTTGGCACGGCCTTTGATTTTCTTAGGACTGTAAGGAATTCGAATATCTTTTCTGATCCCCCCCCCCCCCCCCCCCCCTGCAAATCAGGTTTCTAAAAACACTTTTCTCCTGCTTTCATGTATCTTTATGTTTCTGTACAATTTACTCCGCCTTATATTGTTGACAAACTAAAGGTTATGTTTACCAATTTGTTGAAGATCATTAATTCAACATCACAATCTTCGTTCATTGTTCTACTGCTAGACCTAAATCTTGTTTCGTAACTTGGCTGGTCAATCAGGTGGTTCCTTACAACAATTTTCTTTGTCAGGCTTTTGTGAACTTGGTCCTCACCCTTTGTGATGCTGGTGATTCCGTTGTCATGTATGCACCATATTACTTCAATGCCTACATGTCATTCCAGATGACAGGTGTTACCAACATATTAGTTGGTGGAAGTGATCCCAAGACACTTCATCCAGATGTGGGTAAGTTGGCCCCTCTCTCTTCCTTCACAAATAGCTGTACTTACTGCTAAACTAGTAATTGTTGAATTTCTGTCACACAGTAGGTTATCTTATAGCTAATAAGAGAAATACTCTTTCCTTTTATGTAATAATGTGATACCTATGTACGTGTTATAAGAAAATTATCTACGTAGTACTAGCTATAAAAGAACATATTTCGTTTTGGAAGCTTAACATTATGTCTGAAAATGCAGATTGGCTGGAAAAGGTTCTGAAAGAAAATAATCCTATCCCTAAACTTGTCACTGTTGTCAATCCGGGGAACCCTTCTGGAGCTTTTATACCCAGGCCTATGCTTGAGGTCATCTCTCTCTTCAAATACAGAAGTTTGGAATGACTGTGACTATTCCCTAATATTTCATTTTCATTCCAGAGAATTTCAGAGCTTTGCAAAAATGCTGGTTCATGGCTTGTGGTTGACAATACCTATGAGTAAGTTTCATTGATAAGTTAATATGTTTTCAAATATATTTCCATCAAATGCGTGCGCGCTGTTTTCTCTGTTTGGGATAAGTTCTCTTTTCCAAAGTCATTTCACTCTGCCTTTTGAAGTGCTCTTTTCGGTCCTCAACTCTGGCTGCGTAAAAACTGGTCTATCAGTGGCCTAGAAATCTAGTGGATTTTGGCGTACTTTTTAATTAAGGGTTTATGTTGGGACCATGAAAAGTTGAGTGCCTAAAATGGCACTTGGAGAACAAAATGAGGGGGATAAATGGGACCTCTGAGTTGAGGGGCTAATAATAAAGGATTTTTCCCTTTCAGCTTACAAAAACCGATCCATTTTTATATATGCTGTGTCCTGCAGTTGCGTGTAACCATTCATGCTCGAAATGGCTATGAACAATGGAATTCAAAGGTTTCTTAATTTGCCATCTTCAGCTATTATTTTAGATTTAATGGAACATAGTAAATTGTTGATATTTCTCTTTTGTCATTTAACTCTCCTGGCTGTTACAATTTAGTTGTCATAATTTTTTACCTTTGTATGACTTGATCATGAGTTCAGTTCTGAAATTGGGTTGCAGGTACTTTATGTACGATGGAATGGAGCACTATTGCTTAGAAGATAATCACATTGTCAACCTTTTCTCATTCTCAAAGGCTTATGGAATGATGGGGTGGCGTGTAGGATACGTAAGTGCATCACGTTCCTTGTTTGCCTTTTGTTTATGCATTAACACTTCTAGTGTTGAGTCAATGCTTAGTTCTATAGCTTGATACATTTCCCATATGCACGCTACTTGACGTTCTGTGTGCCAGTTACTCATACATGAGCTGTCTTCTGCAGATTGCATATCCAAATGAAACTGATGGTTTCCATGATCAGCTCGCACTTGGCGCTCTACTCATTAGAGGCTGGTCCAGAGTGGATCAGAGAAAGGGTTAAAGATTTAGGGAAAAACAGAGAGGTGCTTAAGAAGGCGATGTCTCCACTTGGTGAAGATGCTGTCAAGGGTGGGGAGGGTGCCATTTACCTCTGGGCAAAACTACCTGACAACTGTTCGAATGATTTTGAAGTTGTCAGATGGCTTGCAAACAAGCATGGTGTTGCTGTGATCCCTGGGAGTGCCAGCGGCGGCCCTGGATACATTCGTGTCTCCTTTGGAGGATTGAAGGAGGAAGACACAAGACTTGCTGCGGAGAGGCTAAGGCGCGGTCTGGAAGAGCTTGTAACTAAAGGAATGGTACAGTAACAGCCCACTGGATGTAAGTACATTTGACATTCAAGTTTCAGAACTCCAATTTTTCAATGATATACTTCTGCTGGGATTAGCTCAAGAGAAGAAATTAAGACAAGGAACACATACCAAGAAATACCGAAAGTCAATTAGCAGATTGAAAATTCGGACAGAATAAAAGGCATCGAGCCTGAGAAATCACCCAATGTGGCCTATGTAACCAATAGCAAATCATCATTTAACATCATCCTGGTTGATTTCCAGTTTTCCATATTACTTGTGACAGCAATTTTATACAGATCAAATGTAAGCCATGTGCTGTTCTTTGCATGCCTATGTCTGATGAGCTGCCTGCGTGGCTTTGTTTACTTGCGGTTTTCTCCATGCTTCACATGTTGAAACAGCCGCGTATTGTCGTGATAAGATTGCGAATTTCCAATCTGCAGCATTCACAGTCTCTATTCTTTATCCAGCGACGATGAACCTGTATGTTCACACCAATTGTTGCTGTGTCTGTAATATCAGCTTCAGCATCCGATACAGTGATGTATAGCCATGCTGGTGAAGATTCATGTTTCTCCAAGTACTACAAACGCATGTTCCTGTGTTTACACGCGAAGGTTGAAGTCACAACAGTGGTTGTAATCCATTTGCCCCACGAGTCATGATAGCGACCAGCGCAAGACGTCGCATCGTAGTTTGGATCAGTGCCTAACTTTCTCCGGCTCAGGTACTGGCCAAGTGGCCATTTTCGTTGCCTTCTTCCTGGTCACATTTCTCTTCACCTGCCTTTCATCGTACATCAGTGACGATGAGGACGACATTTTATCCGTTTGCAACATTTAACACCGCCCTATAAAACCTAAATATTTTCCTTCATCTTTTATATTCAAAATAGAGAATTAAGAAGCTTGAGAGGGATGTGCAGAAGCGGCGCATCAATAGCCTTCCAAACGTGGGAGGGCGTAGGTGTGTACGAAAACGACTCCTGCATCTACTTAATGAAAGAAACGGATCACCGGCATTGGACTATAAACCTCAAACCAACAGGCAGTGGCAAGGAAAAAGACATAAACAACAGGAAGATGCTCACGGAGAACAACTCGAGTCAGGATGCATTTGGTAAAGACTAAAGAACATTACCCGCAAGCCATAACACTGAAAGACAAATTGCAGCAATGAGCAGGTAAGCAGGTGAACCGGTGGGCAGCAAGAAAATGGTGTTCATTTGGAGGCCGGTCAGTTCGTGACGCATGTGAGGCCAATGCATTCATGCTGTGGAGAGAGTTTAATGGCCGCATGAGAAAGCAGGTGAACAGGGCAACAGGCCTCGCAGTCGTTGTTCCTGAATTGCAGACTTGCAGTGCTGAAATTCAATGTAGGCCACAATTGTGTATTATTACTATTAAAGTCCCTGAATTATAGAGTTGCATACTGATCATTGATCAACTTGGCCTTTTCTTGGTTGGTTGTCCTCTCATGCCCTGCGTTCCAATATGGGAAGTATACAACATGCGTGCTCAATTTTCTGGGAAAATTATGAGCAGTGCAGAGTACGATTGCAGTGTGGTTCGCAGATTCAGCAGGGTCAAACCTCTACCAAGCCCCCACCAACTCATAATCTCTGTAGAAGAATTGTTCGCTAACCTGCAATGAAGAAAACAACTCCTGTCACTATCACAATGTCGATTTTTTTTCCCGAGTGTGAGAACAAGAGTGAAGTGCTTACTAAACAGGGAAAAAAAAAAGAGAGTGCGGGGGATGAGATGAGTGAACAACAAATGCAGTATACTACCGTAGCATTCACGTGCTGCCATTTCCAACCAGATCTCAGCTAAACGGGTGAAGCAGAGGAGGGAGGTTCACCACTCACCAGTAAGAACAGTAAGACCAGAGGAAAAGACGAGTGGAGTTATGGAGGTCCATCTCCAAGAAAGGTTCAGTTGATTCTGGCCACATCCAGCATCGCATTGAAGCTTTGCTAGGACTAACTTTGCTAATCTCTTCCAACTCAGGTCACAGGTCACAACACAGCACGGCAGCAGCGGTTGGTGCCCAAAGGTCCATGTGATCATCAGCTCTAGCAGTTTGTTGCTCATATGGTCCCAGCCTCCCTGAGATCTCATCATCTCATGACGACGAACGCACTCTAGAAACTTTGGCCGCAACCGCCGATCTTGTCACGCCGACGTGCGTGAGGCAGCTAGCAGCGGCACCGGCCGGCCCGTCCGTGGTAAAGAGGATTTGAGATCAATGCTGCAGTTTTCGATCTCGTCTTCCGTGGTTGTTGCCTGTTGGTTGCGCTTTGGAGTTCGTTCGTTCGGGCCTGCATCAGCTACCTGCCCTGTCGTGTTGCGTGACAGACAACGTGTGTGGTGGTGAGGAAAGAAACTGAGATCAGTGCTTGAAGACAGCGTGTGTGGTGGTGAGGAAAGAAACTGAGATCAGTGCTTGATGTAGCATGAACAAAGCCGACGAGGCAAGAAAGGTTCAGAGAGTGGCAACCAGGTGCGTCGGGCAGCGAATACTTTGAGAACGGAGACATTCAGATACGCTGTTTGCTGATATCTCAAATTTCTCTGTTCCCTGGGCAGCATAAACGTCGTTTGCTTGCGTTTTGGACAGATGATTTTCGGTTGCAGGTTGAATGGAACTCCATGTATCGATGATGTAGTAGTCTTCCTCCAAGCTCCTTCTGAACTCCTTTGCGATCCTCGACTGACCTCACCATCGCAGGTGTGAGCCCCAGCCCCCCAGCTGGATCTGTACAGTGAATTGAGAGTACAGTTGAAGCATAACAGTCTCTCTGCCCTTGCAGTGACTTGCCGCATGTGCTGCCGGATTGTACTGCAGCCGACATGCAGGCCGATCGGATCTGCGAAACTGTAACGGCGTGGTTTTGCAGCGTAGAAACGGCACGGGCAAATCCTCGAGATGAAAAGCAATTTTTTCTTATTTCTGGAGCTGTTTGCTTGTGAGATCCTTAACGATGAAATCAACCCTTGTGTTCCGACTTCCGAATGTCGTCAACAGAACCTGATGGCATAATTGATTGCAGCTTGCAAAACCGGTTGGGTGGAGGCATGAATGCTGGTGCCGGGCAATTCAACGTATACTAAAAACACCTCACTTATTGCTGCAAGCTGTGTAGGGCCTCTCTTGCCATGGTGTTTCTGCACGACGGCACCGAGCCCCTACTCTCTCCGAAGGAGCAAGATGGATGGGGATAGGCGCGAATGCATGGCTGGTGCGCTGTCTCTGAACATTTCTCTTTTCATCCTCCTTGACCATGTCGATCGTCCCTACCCAGCAGGACAGCACGGTGCAAGCCGAGCTGTTACGGTCGTGAATTATTCCGGGGCCGTGCTACCCGTGTCCCCTACCTTGATTTAGCCCCAATACTTTTTGTTTCAGTTTTTCGAGACTTGTTTCTGAAAACAAAACGCCTGCTTCTGAACGTGAATGTTCAAAAGCTAAAAGTTGTATTCATACTACAATATAAGTCAAGAAACATGTCTGAAGGAGTTTTCAGAATGGTGTTACAAACTACTCGTACGCCATTTTTTTACAGCTTGTAAAACCAAAACATATTCTAATGGCAATGGAATTTCATAAGCTCAGACCAGACAAACCGTAGGCCGTCAAATCTCCTACTCCGTCGACCTCGCTTGGTTCGGTGCTGGCCACTGAATTGTTGCCGCTGCACGTGGCAGCCGCGCTCATTTATCCAACAACGGTGGCAGCAACGCTGTATTACAGTCTTAGAGAAGCTGAAGAAGCAAGAGAGCACGAGGCACCTTCACGTGCAACGCCGACGCGCCACCGTGTCAACCTGTTGCCACTTGCTGGCGACCAGTGGCTCGCCCGTGCAAACTGCGACGACGACACACACCATGCTCAGACAATGCTGTTTGGAAAGCGGGAATTTCTGCGTATTTTGGCTGAGCACTGTAGCGTGCTGAATTGAACGGGGCCTGCATACCGCAAAAGTTACCGTGGGCCGGGTAAACGGTGAAGGGGAGCGAAATGACAGGCTGCCGATTGGGGCCCAAACAGGCCCAGTAGAACCAAACTTGTGGCCTCTCCCCCATTTCCCTCCCGTTCCTGTCGCTGTCAACAGTTTCCAGGATTCAGCTAAACCCCGGATTAGTAGAGCAGGGAGAGAAGAAAACAGAGACGATCGCGCGAGGAGAGAGAGGGCGGCCATGGACGCGCGCGCCATAAATGCTGCTAGCCGGTGGGTGGATCCAACCCCTCCCATCGCCATTACCACCGGTGCCAGTACCAGCAGGCGCCACCATTACACGCCCCTCCTTAAATCGCCTCCGCCGCGGCGCGCCACTCACTCCCCTACTGCGCCGAGGAAGTGGGGAAACCTTACTAGGGTTTGCTGCTGCGGCGGCGGCGGAGGGAGATGTGGGCGGGGGGGGGGGCGGGTTCCCG